>JAOTQJ010117502.1:0-10763 GCA_025642045.1 Solanum sejunctum
AGATATTTTAAATTAGGTTATTATCCTATGGTGATATTTGACTTATGAATTAATGATGAAGATTTACTATACGTGAAAATAGTGATTATTTGTTACTGATATCAAAGTGATACTTACTTTTAGATGTGAATACTGTTAACGTTGTGATGGTATTGAGATTGATGATATTGCAACATTTATGGTGTTGAGCTACCCATTCTTGCTTTTTGAGATATATGAATTTGTATGGGCATCTTGCATATTTTATTTCCTGAACATGATTATTGTACATTTACTATGTGTTTGTTGGATGATCGAAGAGAATAAATGCAAAGTCGATAGGAAATGGTTTCGGCTAGTGAAAAAGAAAAGAGATGAAAAGCTGAAGGGAAATGGTTCCGGCTAGATGAATATTGTCGAAGGAAATGGTTCCGGCGGATACATGATCCATATGTGGCCCCCATTGGTTCTGACTGAGGCATGTTTATGATCAGCGGATGTGTATCGTAGGACAAATATACATCATTTTGCTTGACATTACATTGCATTGCATAACATTATTTACATCTTACGACATTCATTTTCATCCCATAATGCTCTGGCTTGTTATGATTATATGGAGTGCTATTGAGATTGATTATTCATTATATCATTTGACCTATTTATGTCTTTACATGATTAGTTTTGGTATTGATTTAATGACACTTGATGAACTAGCAAGATTGTAGAAGTTTCCGCTATGACTTGAAAGTGGGATAATGAGAATTATACTATTATTATAGACTTTGAATGTAGGATTTTCGGATGTTGTAATTGTGGAGGTTATGAATTCTTCTATCGCAAAATAGTTTTGAGATTGTGATCCTTAGAGGCCTAATACTAAGTGATGATTATATCTACATTCTAATAATTTTCTACCTATGATATATATATGTTGGCTAGAATTCTTTATGAGTGCAGGCTTGTAGTTTGGCGGTATGTGGTTAGGTGTTCAGGAGTTACTTGATTTTTTAATATTTTACTTTAAGTTAGTTTCACTTGCTGAGTACCGTGTGTTTGATATTCACCCCCTTACTACAATAGTTTTATAGGTTGCAAGCCTAGATTGTCGTGATACTCTCCACTCTTCCTTGCCCGAGGCTTTCTGTGGAGATTGTGAGAGGTAGCTGTTTGTCATACCAGCTTACTTCATATTCCTACTTATGATTTTGTTCTATTCTAGAGACAACATCATTTGGCACTTGTGATTTTTTTTCGAATCTATTGTAATACATCAGAAGCTTATGCACGTGACAACCAAGTTTTGGGGAATTTTTATTTAGTTAACTTATTGTCTGTAATTAAACTTTTATTTTTATTATAACTTTGTATTTTTAATGTTATAGTTAGGTTGTATGCTGACTTGTCTTGGTGGGATAAGACGAGTGTCATCACGCTTGAATTTTGGGTCGTGACAATTTTTTACTCTAGGTGTAGGTCCACTAGCAAATGATGATGCTAGAAATTGATTACCATTGCCTTTCTTTCCAACCTCATGGTTGGAGTTTTTAGTTTTCTTTCTTCTGAACTCCTCTTTATCATGCTGCCTCTCCTCATCAGCTTTTGCACAAAGGTCATCAGTCTCACAATGTCTATATCACTCATAAGCATTGGCCCTCTCCTATCTCTCTTTGGCCATTTATGTAACCCATCAACATACATTCACATCCTCCCTTTAAATATCAGCAACCATGTTGGGAACATAGAGAGACAGTTGTGTAAACTTTAGCCCATACTTTTGTATAGTCATAGAGCCCTGCTTTAAGTTCAAGAACTCTCTTACCTTCACCTCTCTTCGCTCCTTTTGGAAGAAGCGCCCCAAGAAAGCTTTCTCAAACATAACCCAAGTTAGCAAAGGGACATCTTATCCTTTACCCTTTTCCATTGATCATATCAAATCTGGCTACACCTTTGAGTTAGTAAGCAGCCAGTTTAACTCTATCAGCATCAGCCACATGCATCACTTGGAATACTTTCTGAAGCTCCTCCATATAGTTCTCAGGATCGTTAGTGGATACATACCCTATGAACTCAAGCAGATTCATCCTCAAGACTTCCTAGACTCTAGAAGTCTAATGGGCATCCAATTGACCAAGTCCTTATCTCACAGTAAATGCTGTGATAGCCCGGGATAGAGTTTGAATAGACTTACGAAGCTCAACATTGGAGATTTCATCTTGCGGGGGTTGCACAATAAGGACAACTGGTTCTACAGGCTCCTCATATCCTTGAGGCTCAAGTGGGTTAACATGTTGTCTGGCGAGGTATCTTATAGTTCTGACAGCTTTTCTGTAAGGCATGATCATGATTTTGTAACACATAAAGCACGAATTAGAATAGAACTTTCAAAGAGCATAACTCCATCAAACAATTCAAAACATGAAATAAGTGAAACAATTCCTGCCTCCTCCTTATCAAGTGTGGTTGACAACACACCTATAAACATGACTCTACTAGACACGACTTCATAGACTCCATAGGACACTTGAACCCGTGCTTTGATACCAAGTTTATCATGCCCTGTGAGGGGACCCAAGACGTGGCCAGCACCAAGAGACTGTTGCTAGTCCCCGAGCGAATCACTTGGCCTCATCACATTTATCCATACATTCTACTAATCAGCAAAAGACAAAGGAAAAGTAAATTGACATATTTTACCATATCTCAAATAATAGTATAAATGAAAGTCTAGTAGAAAGAACTAACTCACAATCTTAACAATCGATATTTGACTGTAGTCTATGAAGTCTCTATCACTATTAGTTGGTGCCAATAACAGACACATGGCTACCTCAATCAAAATAAAACTAAGTAAGTCTAACTCTAAAGCAAGATGAAAATAAAAGTAATAAATTCTCCAAAGTAGGCGAGGCTCACCAATCACCTGAACATCCAAGATCCTCAATGATGCGTCTGTTGATGATGTCTAATACCTATATCTGTATCATTAAATGATGTAGTACTGAATGGCTCAGTACATGAAATGTACGGTATGCAAAATAGCTGAATGAAATCGAAACAAGTAGAATAATAAATAATCAATATGTCAATTTTTTGTCTAAAGCAAGAATAAAGAGTAGATAAGTGACCCATCAACCAATCAAACCTCATTAATCAAGTTAGACTCAACTCAATATAACTCAACTCAACTCATCTTATCTCATCTCCACTCATATTACTCGAGGTAGGAACTTTATGAGAGTTTCTCTTATCCGACAATAGTCACTTATAAATCAGTGATTCTATAATAATCATGCTGATGTTGCCACAACCATTTCATACTTTCTGGGTAGGGAACAAATCGAACCCACTAGGGACCACCAGCAAATCAAGAAAGTTCTGTATTATTTCAGGGACTCTATCAAGAGGGAACCATGATGTAATATGATGGTTCAAATCCTTACATATTCTTGGATACTTAGATTGACGAGTATGAGTTGGACTACCTCTTACTCTTTCAGTGCTTGATACTCCTCCATGACTCAATGCTCATAAGACAATCCATCCAACCAAATCATCTCAATCAACTCATTTTAAATTAGCCTCATGGAGGTACTTCATCATTCAATAAGTCTCATAGGGGTTCTCATTATCTCATCAATCAATATCTCAATTAATAACTCAAGGCTTAGAAAAATCATTAGGGGACAATCTAATAGACAATCAATAGAATTTATTTGGGAAGACTCATCGACCATCAAATACTATCCATCTATCATCATTCTCATATTCACAGTCACAATCTCTATCAACATTCTCCATCAAGGCTCTAGACTCAATCCCTATCTTCTTTTATGCATGCTTTTAGAAATTAACATGTAGAGTTTATGCAATATCTCATGAAAAATATTCAATTCAAGAAAACAAGTTTATGATAATCATCAACATATGAAAATACATGTAATAATTATAGTTTTCAAAGAAAATCCATCAAGAGTCATGCATGTAGACTCATTAGACTTTTAACTCTTCTATGACCATCTATGGGGCACATAAGAGAACAATCTCATGCTTTTAATTTATCTTTACAAACCTGGGATGAAGCTTTATCAATCATCCTTCAAGAATTTCCTCTTGAAGTCTTCAATCTATGCTTCCCTCTTCTTTCTTCTCAAGCTCTAGTCTTTCAAATACTTAGAAAAGAACTTAGAATGGGGTTTAAGACTCTATTTACGCATCAAAATGACCTAATTTGATTGTGTTTTGAGTTTAAAAGGGCTTGGGAATTGATCTAAATGCCCCTCAAAATAAAAGAAAAAGTTTCACTTTGGAATGGCCCAATCCGCGATGCGGACGGGGTGCGCACCAGCGTATTTTTTTCTAAAATTTTTTCGAATGAGTTGTCTAGTTTTCGTTGAGAACAAAACTAAAAAAATAAGTCTAGGTCCCTATCCTAGGCACATTGCACCTTGGCACACGCCGACACTGGAATTCCTCTTAGATCGAAAAATTATTTTTTTGATTCGACGGATCTAATCTCTGAAATACACTATGTTTCCACTCAATGTTCTATGTTAATTGTATATTCAGTCTCAAATTGGCAAAATAAAGCATGGAAAGACGCATTACACTCACATCTTTATTCTACGGATATTTCAGTAATTTTACTAGGTGTTACATTTCATTTCAACTCACTCCTAAAACAACCTGACTCAAGACTCTTCTAAAATACTCTCATACTCATCCAAGGCATCCAACTGAAGAGTGCAAGCAAGGATTTCAGATTCCTTTACTTCCAAACTAGATATCTTCTACTAAATCGCACCAAGGTGTGTGGATTTTGATTTGTGGGGACCTTCCCTCCACAAAGCTCAAATATTCCTTTTCTCCATTTGTTCTCAAGTTATGAGAATGTATGAAATTGTATGAACTCTTTTCATATATTTATGATATTCTATTTTTGTATACTATTTTATAGTGAATTCATAGGAACTTTATGGTTTAAGAGATGGTTTTACAATACCCTAACTAGGGTTTTTTCTTATGTATAGGGGGGAGGGGTTGTTTGAAAGGTATTAAATGGTCACCATTTATTTTGTTTATGAAGGTTACTCCTTAATTTCATGAGTTCAAGCCTTCATGGATGAACTCACATTGATTGAGCTAAAGTTAAACGTTAGAATCGATGAAAGGTTTTACCTTATAATGGAAAGTTAATGAGTATTATGAATGTTGAGGGCTATCGAGTATGTTACAATTCCATGGAAATATTATGAATATCATGCAAAATTATGAAACTCATCATATGATGATTAATTTCCTTGACAATTTTCCAATGTTTCTAGGTTTAACTCTCAACCTAGGAGGTCCCTTGGTACCTTTTGCCAACCCACCCTTTCTCTCAATGGTTGACATAATCTTGAAGTCTTAAACTACTTATCAAACCTCGAAGCCACAAACTATAGTTATAAACAACACAAAGTATGGGCGATCCATAACGTCAAAAATCCTAAATCTAAACTGTGATAGTCACGCAATACAATAAAGAAAATAAAAACTAGATAAGACAAGAAAAAAAAAGGGTAATGGATTACATTGCGAAGTTAATGGGAGTTACAAAACTACTATAGTTAGATTTTCTAAAATCTAGTGAGATTTGATGTACTTCTTGGTCTGTCGATCATCGGAGTTCATAAATCATTGAGTATTAGAATGGGGTTTCTACATAATAGGAAGTCCCTGTTGAATATGTCACGCCCCAAAGTCCCGTTAGGGTGGACCGACACCCGCTGCTAATAAGGCTTAGGAAAAACAAACTATATCTATGCGCTTTTTAGACATATTATGAGGGATTTCTATAGTCAACATGCCCATACACTAGTAAACAGTAATAATAAGCCACAAGAAAATGCATATGGCTAGGTCGTTGGGGCCACGGTGTCTAAGGTATGATACATGACCATACTTTAATATACATAGTCTACAAAGCCTCTAGATAGAAGAAAGTATCAGAAAAGGGTTAGGACAGGCCCTGCCTGACTAACTATATAATACAAACATATAAACTATAGACACACACAAAGCTCCGGAACAACCTGGAGCTTGGTAACAGCAGCTGGATGTCCTGGACTCTACTGGGGAGATCTGTTAGCACCTGTACATGCAGCATGACATGCAGGTCCCTCGTGAGGGACGTCAGTACGAGATAATATACTGTGTATGTAAGGAAGGAAATACTATATATAAAGTAACAACTTCAAATGAAACTATGCACTGGTGTGGAGTAAGATACCACCTTTGGATATACTGTGGGATCATATACTTTATGTTTTTTTTATTACTTTAGCTTTACTGTAAAATCTTTGCACATCATGTACTATAAATAACCAACTGATTAGTGGTAAAATGTATCAGGATCGTCCTTGTCTAGGTTCTTCCTTAACCCCTCGAACTACCACCCGTGATAGAATCGTCCCTTGCTGGGTAATGCTTCCACCCCTTGAGCTACCACCCATCAGAAACTATATACTTTCTCTTTCAACTACCTTTGGGATTATTCTTTTGGTGGTCATAATATTGGAGATATAAGGGTGTATATGTAGTATGTGATATGTAAATGATCATATAATACAATGTGGAAATGAAGAGAGTATGTTACATAGACAATGAAATGCATATGAATTGAAGCAACTTATGGACTTTGTTTAGCAACAAGAATTCATGTGCTTAGTATCCATATATATACGTAGATTTGAAGGTAAATATATATATTTAGGAGTATATTAACATGTGGAAGAGTGGATACATGGCCGGTTGTCATGTTGGAGTATCTAAATGCCTTCACTTATCGAGGGATCCATGTTTCATGCCAAATGATACGAAATCAAGTAATATGTCGAAATCAAGTAACCTTACATACCTCGTTGTGTGACCTCGTTACTATCTTGGAGTGGCTGATTTTCCCTAAAATATTTATCTACACCATATTAGGCAATAAAACTAGTATTAGCAGCAACACAACACTTCCAGGGAGTCCAATATCATAAAAATGATCACCCGGACAACAAGCTTTCAATTAGTGACGCAAAGGCATTTTTTTAACATTTTTAACTTATAATCGTATTTTCTTACAACTATTCTTACGCACACATTATATAAAACTCATTTAATACCTTTAATAGTCGCACAACAGCCTACAAATCATAATACATAATAATTCTCTACAACATACAAACAAGTGGCATAACGTTACATCCTTTCTCCACACTTCAACGTCAGCAATCCCGAATCTCTTTTAACTTTAACCTAAAATGTTTCTAATATTTTTACCATATAAAACTAGTCTTAATATAATCCAAAAATAGTTATAAATCAGGGAAATTTGGTGGAATAACATATAAGAATTCTACAAATGGACAGCATAACGTTACCCTTCCTTCGCTACATTTTAACGTCGACAATTCCAAACTTTTTCCAACTCTAACCAAACTGTTCCAACAACATTTACACATGAAAACAGTGCCAACACATTCTTAGTACAACACCCAAGAAGTCATGAGCCAATAGCTTTAAATCCAACAACTCACAAATTTGTACTAAGAACACAATTTCGATAGCTATAAGGACTTACTTTTATGGATTTTTAAAGCAGTGTAGCAGCTCAATTACATGACTAACAAACTATACCTTCTTAAAACATGTCTTACTTCATAACTCAGCCAACAAATAAAGAGAAAATCCTCTTGAACAACAAGAAACATTCACAACCACACTTAGGACACGTGCTGTCAAAAATTTCCAGCACAACATACTAGCATATACTTCTTATTTTTCATGGAAAAACCATACTAAATACACAACTATAATTGCTTACCTTTGCCTTCAATTTTTAGATTTCCCTTCATATCCTTAGAGGATTGAATTTGCAGCTTGGTAAAGTGAAATAGATAGGAGACAAGAGTGTTTATGAAAGCTAAAAACTATTCTAAGTGGACTGAAATGGAGGCTGCTTTGATCCATTTTTAAAGGCTATTTTTGGACAGCTTTCTCTTGACTTTTGGTCAGGTATTGAGACCTATGATTACACCTATTATGCATCATGTTATATCTTATATTTGGGCCTAAATGGGTCTCCAATTCAATGGGCTTTTTGTTGCCCATTTTACTGCCCATTTTTCAGCTTTCTCCTTAATTGGGTTTTGGCCTAAATTGCCAAGTGGTTAGTATTACACTTGGGCCCTTCTCACATTTTTATTGGACTGAAAATAAGTCCAATTTATGATGCTAAAACATGGGCTAAAATTACACCCTTAAAATGGATTTTACTAGTAATCGGACTTGGGCAAATTCGACGTCGAACCTCATCTCTGTTGAGCTAGCAAATTTAAGCTAAGCAAATAAGTGACTCACCTACTAGATTATTAAGTAATATAAGCAGCTCAATTGTTTTACTTTATTTAGGGGTGTCATTTTCTCAATTTAATATAAAATATGTATACACTCGATCCTCTTAAGCGTTAGGCATACATATCGCCTATTAACACGAGATTTAAGCACTTCTGAGAATTAGCTCTAATTTGACCAGACCATATCATATTTCATTTACATATCATTAGTACATGTAGAATGTGGGGTATTATATCCTCCCCCGTTTAGGAACATTCTTCCTCGAATGTTAGCACAGTTGGATGGTTCAACCAAGTTAAAACCTGCATTTAAACAAACTTGTGATAGCACACTAAGTATTCAATCACCCCTACCTATTAGTATTCTAATTCTACATGTTAGGCATTCTCTTTAGCTTCAAATAAGTGAGGGTATTTTGACTTCATCGTATCTTTGGCCTCCTAGGCTATCTCTTCTACTTGCTAGTTTCTCCAAAGTACCTTCACCGAAGCTATTTCCTTATTCATCAGTTTCCTAACTTGATGATCCAGAATATCAATAGGTACCTCTTCGTAAGTGAGATCTTCTGTAACCTGCACGACCTTAATAGGAGTGATACAGGATAGGTCACCTATATATTTTTGAAGCATTGATACATGGAAAACTGGATGAGCCATTGAAAGCTCTTAGGGTAGATCTAACTGATATGCTACCTGCCCGATCCTCTTAACAATTTTATACGGCCCTATGTAACGTGGGCTCAGTTTTCCTTTCTTACCAAACTTCATAACCACTTTCTTTGGAGACACATTTAAAAATACCCAATCTCCTACTGAAAACTCTAGCCCTCTCCTCCTAGCATCTGCATATGATTTGTGATGACTTTGGACCATTTCTAGCCACTGTTGTATTACCTTAACTTTTTCCATGGCTTGTTACATTAGATCTAGCCCAAGTAAGGTGGTTTCTCCCATTTCAAATCATCCAATTGGCGATCTACACTTTCTCTCATACAAAGCTTCATAAGATGCCATCTTGATTCTTGAATAGTAACTATTATTATAGGCAAATTCAATAAGTGGAAAATGGTCCACCCAGCTACCTTTAAAGTCCAATGCACAAGCTCGTAACATATATTCAAGTGTCGGAATGTTGCGTTCTACTTGACCATCTATTTGAGGATGAAAAGTTGTACTCAAATTTACCTGTGTCCCTAGACTCCTTTGGAAAGACTTCCAAAACTTTGCAGTGAATTGAGCTCCTCGGTCAGATGTAATGGAGACTAGGACACTATGTAGTCTGACTATCTCCTTGAGGTAGAGCTTAGCATACTCTTTAGCATTATAATCACCCTTGACAAGTAAGAAGTGTGCTAAATTTGTGAGTCTATCAACTATTACCTATATAGAGTTAAACTTCTAAAATGAGCAAGGCAAAGCGATAACAAAGTCCATATTGATCATATCCCACTTCCAAGTTGGAAGTTCTATACACTGCATATAACCTCCTGGCTTTTGGTGTTCTACCTTCACTTGTTGACAATTTGGACATTGAGCTACAAATTCTACAAGGTCATTTTTCATGACTCCCCACTAAAACACTCCTTTCAAGTCATGGTACATCTTAGTCGATCCTGGATGGATAGAATATCGGGAATGGTGTGCTTTTTCCATTATCCTCTTTCTTAACCCATTAATATCAGGGACACATAATCTGTTATGGCAATAAAGTACTCTATTTTGTGTAAGGTCAAAGCCATTTATCGCACCCTGACTCACCTTTTCCTTAAGCTGTCGCAGAACTGGATCATCGAACTATTTTTCTTTGACCTCTATTACCAATGAAGATATCCCTGTATTATATATAATAACCCCTTTCTTTGGGGTTTCAAGAAGGCAAACCCCTAAACTGGCTAGATGACGCAGATCCTTAGCTATCCCTTAATTAACCATGGTCTGATCACTAGTAGACATAATTGCCTTATATCTCATAGCATCAACTACCATATTTTCCTTCCCTGGATGGTAAAGTATATCAACATCATAATTCTTTATTAGTTCTAGCCACATCCATTGTCTCAAATTTAGATTCTTCTGCTTAAAAATGTATTGCAAGCTCTTATGATCAGTATATATGTCAACGTGAACCCTATACAAGTAGTGGCGCCATATTTTCAAAGAAAATACAACCACTGCTAGCTCATGATCATGACTTGGGTAATTCTTTTCATTGATCGTAGCTGTCTGGATGAATAAGCAATTACCCTACCATACTATGTCAGCACACACCCTAAGCCAACTCTTGAACCATCACAATACACTGCATACCCCTCGGTGCCTTCTAGAAGTACTAGCACAAGTGCAGAAGTTAGCTTATTTTTTAGTTCCTGGAAGCTCCTTTCACATGCATCATTCCATTGG
>JAOTQJ010117523.1:0-10762 GCA_025642045.1 Solanum sejunctum
GAGTATAATCTGATTATAGGTGTATCATAGGGTGGAGATTGATCGTTTGAGATACCCTTTACCTGACTTTGCTTTGGGAAGTCGTTGCTTGATTGTCAATTATTGATATAATTTGTGGGGAAATTGTGGTTTGAATATTCACAACTAGGTTAGATTTGATATACCTATTGAATTTATTGAGAGAATTGCTTCAAATATTGTTTGAATTTTCTTTGCTTTATGGTGTTAGTGTGGAGAAGTTACAGGCACCAAAGGTGCATGTTGTTTTCTGCTACGAGGCCTTCTTACGACTTATAAGATGTGTTATTAGTCGTACTGACCCTTTCTAGGAAACAACAGTCCCCTATGGTTACTTA
This sequence comes from Solanum sejunctum, assembly GCA_025642045.1. NCBI lineage: Eukaryota > Viridiplantae > Streptophyta > Magnoliopsida > Solanales > Solanaceae > Solanum > Solanum sejunctum. The sequence continues at coordinate 357 of JAOTQJ010117523.1, forward strand.
ATATTTGCCATACTAAACCTATATATGGGTCATAATGATCCCTACGAACCGTAATTAGGGTCTCATAGGACCTATCTTTTACTTTAAAAGGATTATAAAAATTGCCACGATCCAAGTCTATAACTCATAGGTCACCCTAGGAGTTGTATTTGTGCATCGTACCTACCAATTTGCACCTTGTTCAATGAAATTTTTATCTTTGTTTTCATTTTGGTTTTGTTACTTCTTGTTTCTTTTTCTGTGTGATTCCTGATTGTTTGGCCATAATGGTGCTCATGTGTTGTATGAGGTGTGATTTTCAGGTAAAGTACCTTCAAAGGATAAAAATGCTATGAAGGCCTTCATAGGAAATTGATAGATGAATCCTACAAGACTGAGCATTTAAAGGAATCCAAAAAGGTCCAAGAGTCAGGATTGACCCTAAGGCAAATGTGCCTCAAACCAGAGCTAAGGCAACATAAACCCTGATAGTCAGTGAGAGTTCCTCCCAGTCTAACGAGGAGGACAATGATGATGGGTCAAGTAGCACCTCATCACACTCGGGGTCTAATCCTCTTGAGGCATAAAAAACTCAGTATGATGAGGCAGATTCAAATTCTCTAGTTGATCCATCCCTCACTTCCACCAATCCTAGAAATATCAGATGGGGAGTTCCAGGATGCAAACGATTTATAATAAGGGGTTAGAGCTAAAGAGACAGGGAAAACCTGTCAGGCAGTTCCATGAGAAGTCAAGGTTGAATATTCCAGGCTGAGTAGGGTACTTGACTTTGAAGTAGAGATTGATCGGCATGGACTTAGGTGGTTGTCAGGGAGGTTGGGCAAGTATTTCCCATATCCAGCCCGAGAGAGTTACGCTAACTATACTACTACTATCTTCAGAGATCTTCCCAAGAGAAAGACGACCATTGATTAGCCCAGACTGCGGAGATCTTAGTACAACATCAGATAGTCGATGTTTCAGAAGAGACCAATTCACAACATTCAATTTAGGCCTAATTATAGGGTGCCACATTTCACTGTCGAGTATAATGACAGGATTGAGAAAATGAGGACAGCGGTGACAGGGAAGAATATAGGCCTAAGGATTAATCTTCTGCGATGGGTGGCTAGCCAGATCATTGATGGCAGTGCCAAACCAAGATAGGTCATAAACCACACCGAGCTTATAGTAAAGGCTTACCTCTCATTTTCTTCAAATTCTAGTGGTTCATTATCTGATCACATATTAGGACTACATTTATGGATAATGTGATTTACTTTGGAGTGGGCTATATTACTAACTAGTATCTTAGCTGGCTATGAGATACACTAGGCATGTATCATAGTGGAGCAGATTCATGAGTCTGCAATCTGAACAAGTAACTCATTGCCATTCCGTGTCTTGATACATCTAATTTGTAATACGACAAAAGTTTGTGTTTCTATCCATCTCGATTCACATGTAAAGGCCCTGTGTACTATGGACCCCAACCTGATCAAGGCTGATAAGAACCCTGTGGCTCAACAACGAGCAGCTTCTCCTCCTATTCTAGATACCTTTCCTCTAGAGCCACACACTGAGGAGTCTACTCCAATTCCAACCACCTCTACCTCAATTGCACTAGAGCAGCCTTCATTTGCTAATATTGAGGTGATGCCTTCCTTAGATATACCTACACCAGAAATTTCTATAACTCAGGTTACTTTCGTAGACTACCTCTTATGTCTGTTTTTGCTTTTCAGGTATTAGTGCATAGGTTAGCAAAGACGGAGGCCGAGTTAAGCAGGTTGATGAGCCAAGTCAAACCATGGGTTTGTCAGAAGGTCAACAACTCAAAACAGAGGACCAAAGCATTCACCCCTGATACTGTAGATCGAGGAGTTCCTTCGGTGGATACTAGAGTCAATGCCTTCGAGGAAAAGGTCCAGAGGAGGCTTGAGGGAGCACACCCTACAGATATGGCTTCCGTAAAAGAAGACTTGCCAAAGTTTAAGGCTAACCTGATGACTACATTAGTATCCTCGATAGAAGCCTCGGAGGTGGCAACAACAGATGATGATGATTTAATTGACTTATTTGAGGATCGCCCGTATGCCCAAGGGAAGAGGCCCCTGCAAGTGAAGATATAGCTATGAGGCAAAAGAGATTGAGGACAATTGAGGAGCTAGCAGAGCTGGAGGAGCAAAATACAGATGATATGGTGCAAGAGTCCTTAGCCATTGAGGAGATGAGGAAGTCTAAGGGGTAGCATATAGCGCAAGGAGCTAGTAGCTTGGGGTCAACTACAACAGAGGAGGAGAACGAGCCCAAGGACCAGATGGATGCCTATGCGTGAGCACTATGTGTTTGATACTTTTGACCCCTCATCCTTATTGATACTTGTGGATACTTTGATCTTATTGTCATTTTTCTTTAGACACTTTCTTTTGTTATTGCTTTGAAAGATGTTTTATTTTTGATACTTTATTTTTATTCACTATGTTGGATAATTGATTTAATTTTGGGTTCTTATATATATATACTTTGAGGAGAACGTATCATCTTTTTAGTGGGGTATGGAAAGTTATGGACTAAGGTGAAGTCTGAGTAGCTTTTACTCCATAACTATTTTATGTTTAGGTGTTGTTGATAATGTGTAGATATATAGTGATTGTTTCTTTTTACATGTATATAATCTTGAATGGTCTTATAAATTTTTTAAAAAAGCGTACCTTAAAATTTTTAAGATTGTTGGTTACTATTGCAATTTTGCATGTAATTGTCTCGCAATGTTTGTTCTGATATAGAGAGGGCAAGTTGATTCTTGAAGCATGACCTGTGAGTCTATGTTAATTGTGTATGCAACACCATTTGTGTTGTGAGCTAATTTTGTCATATTCAAGCATTGTGTACTGATTCATAACTTGCCTTGTTACTCTAAAATTAGATTGGAGATATTGGTTGATTGGGAAAAAATCTTAGGTCTTTGTTCTTTGTGATAGTTCACTTTTGTCTAACTAACTTACTAAATGTAGTAGTTGACCCTTTGTTCCAAGTGTTTGAGCTTTACATGTACCTATTCTTTCTTAACACCTACTTAGCCCAACCTTGTTTTGTGAAATACCTTGATATTAGCTCTGGTCTTTCCTTGAACATGTGAACCTTGATTGAGAAAAAAACCTAAGTTAAGGGTGGCTACCGTAGGTGTCCCTGGTTTAGAGAGCCGATATTGTGTACTTTACCTCAGGGCTAAAAGCCTAAGGTGGGGTGGCTTGTGTTGTGGCAATGTAACAAAAATAAGGTAATTAGTAGGGAAAAAAGAAAAAATAGAAGATCATATGCCGAGCATGATAAAAAGGAACAAAAAGTGCCTTGAAATGAAAAGAATAGAAAAAATGAGTTCAAAAATGAGGCACAATTGAAAGATAAAAAGAAAGCACTTGAAAAATCTTTAAAATGAAGAATAAGGGAGGACAAAATTAAAATGCCTGAGTTGTTGAGGTGAAAATGTTGAAAAAATGTGGTTCAAGGATGGCTTTAGTTATTAATTACCCAAATTACCTAACCAAAGCCCCATGAGCCTACATTACAAGCCTATAAAGTCCTAAAGTGATCCTAATCTAACTAGTTCAGCAGTACAGAGTATGAGTATATGGACAAGCCTATGTTGTTGGTTATCATTCATGAATATCATTTCTGAGAGTGACGATGTTTGCACGGTCCTTGATCTTTGATTTCTTTTGAGTGAAATAGAGGGATTTCTTTTTGTGATAGCATTCACATTGCATGATTATCATGTGACTTCTTTAGCGATTGTGAATTGTTGATACTCCTTAGCTTGTTATAGTTGGATTGTCAGATGTATCATAATATCATGGTTTGCTTGGTTGCTATTCAAACAGATTTTGAAAATGAGAGTTGGGTACCTGAGTTTGAATTGAGTGATGTATATACAATTAGGATAGTTGCTATGTATTTCTTATTGTCTAGTTAGATCGAGTCGTCGCTTGACGACAAGTAATAAGTCTATGTTAAGGGTGTTGATGTGCTGTCAAATTACAGCGCATTTGATGCCAAAAACAAAGGAGTTTGCATGTTCTTAATGTGATTTTTTATGGTTTTATGTGTTTTTGTGTTGTTCTTATAGAAAATACAGGTTGGCATGATTTTGGGAGAAAATTGCAAATGTTGATGATGTTCAGGACATACGAGCTAGCCTACGAGTCATAGTGTGCCCTCATTGCCATGAATAATGTCCAAAAAGTGGAGATTTTCAAAGTGAAGGTCAGCTATACGAGGCTAACCTATGAGTCGTGTGTCTCATTATGACTAGTAGGAGGGGGCCTCGTAGCCAGAAATAGTGTTGCCAAAATTTAGATCAAGAACTACAACTAGAAACCACAAAAAAGACACTACGATTCGTACATCAAGCCATGAATCATAGCAATGGATCATAGCCGTCAAGTCCAAAATAACAAGTGCTGACTATGAAAGTCAGATTATGACTTATAGGTCACCTTATGAGTGGTACCTGCGAGCCATACCTGTTGCCAACTATATTTTCTATTTTATTTTTAGGGTCTTTTTGTAAATAATATAAATAGTTAATGATAGAGTTTTTTAAAGGAGACTTGTAACTTTTATAGATTCGACAACTTTGAATATTCTTAGAGAAATCTTTCCTTAGGGTTAGAGTAGATTTTAGATTTTTAATTTGAAGACCCAGTTTGGTGGTTTTGAAATCACTTATATTCAAACTCCACTATTGAAAACTTGTGGTTTCTACATCAAAGTGGTGTTGTTCTTCATGGTTCTTGGTTATTTTCTAAACCATGTCTACTTTATTCATTGTTTGTGACTTTGCCCTAGCCATGAGTTGCTAAACACCCACAACTTGGGGCTGTGTGAACCATGAGAACTTAACTTGAAATAATCGGACTTTATGAATTTCTTTGATTGGGTAGTTGCATGTACTGTCTAATTCCTTTCATTTTGAATGTTGTTTGGGGGTGGCCAACACCAAACCCCAGTTACTATCACGATCCTGACCAAGGTAGTGATGAATAGAAAAAAGGAAAGTAGATGACAGGATTTGATTTATGTGTTCTCATCAAATCAAACAAACCTGACCAAGTGGAGGTTCAACGGGACAATGGATAATGGTTAGTTGGCAAACCATGGTTGCTGACAAAGTGCCATGGTGAAATTTGACCTTCACCTTCGTAAGAAGGCAAGAAGAACCTAAGTTACCATCTTATACTCAATATCTCAATTAGAGTTATGTTATTCGGGGCATTAGAGTTGACGAATCATGAGGAACACAATTCCCAAGTTGTCCCTCAATTTGATTGTCTCTTTGTAGTAGTACTATAGTGTTTTTATCTTCTTTTATTTCAAAATTACAAAAATCCCCCTATCCTAGAGAAGTTAGTTGATTGGAGAATAAACATGAAAGCCTACTTGAGGCGCATAGGCACTTACTACATTCATTACATGCCTACTAACCACAAGTTTGATAGACATCATCCTATCATTAAACCTCCTAACCTCAACTACATATTCCATAAGGCTCTTGTTACTAGGATACCTATAGCATTTCTATCCCTAGAACAGCCAGAGTACCATAACAGAAACCCATCTAGGTTCCAAGCTTTAGTACCTGCCTATCACGTCTCCTGTACACTTCTATATTAATATGTCTACTCTTAAGATACTTCACTAGTTCTATGGATTTCCCTGTAAGTACTCCTATATTCCACGACCCTACCCTTAACTTAAAAAAGCTCGTGCCCCCTTTACCACCCATACTTCTTACCTTCGATACCAACCGATGATATGACGCTAGTCCACCTTTTGATCCTGATTCGAATAAACTAAAACTGATAACTCACAAACTAAAAAGGTCAAGAAGATACACTCTAAAGAAACCTATAAAACCCCATATGATAGACGAGTGAAATATAGGTAAATTACTTAAACAACATAATGTCACATGTAAAGGCAACACAATATGATATGTAGGCTTGAAAAACATAATAAAATGAGCTAATAAAACAATCCAATAATATAAAATAGTAAAATATAAAATATCCTAAATGAATCACCTAATATATAAAATATCCTAAATGAACCAAATTCATTTAACTAGGAAACGTCAACTCATAGGCTACCTTGCCAAAACTCTCTATCACTTTATAAGGACCAATACACCTTCCGCTCAACTTCCCCTTTATACCAAAATGAACCATAGCTTTTATTGGGGAAACATTCAAATAGATCTCAACCTTTCCCTAATCATCTTAACCTTCTCAAAAGCATCCATAACCAGATCCAGTCCCAATAAAGCGACCTCTCCAACTTCAAACCAATCCACTGGTGATCTACAACTTCTTCCATAAAGAGCCTTAAAAGGAGCAATACCAATGCTAGAGTGATAGCTATTGTTGTAGGCAAACTTAATCAATGGAAGATTGTCATTCCAATTACATTTATGCTCCAAGGTGGAAGCCCTAAGCATATCCTCAAGGGTTTGAATTATCCTTTCATATTGGCCATCCGTTTGAGGGTGGAAGGCCATACTAAGGTGAACATTGTTACCAAGACCCCTTTGAAAGACCTCCAATAGTGTGAAGTAAATTGTGCACCACAATTCGATATAATGGATAAAAGAACCCCATGTAAACTCACTAACTCATGGATGTAAAACATTGAATACTCTTCAGCCCTATATATAGTCTTAACTGGCAGAAAGTGATCTGATTTCGTCATCCTATCAACCACTAACTATATAGAATCAAAACCTTTTCTAGTCTTGGGAAACCCTACAACAAAATCCATATTAACCACCTCCCACTTCTAAGTGGGAATCTCTATGTCTTGGATTGGGCCACCCGACCTTTGATGTTCGGCTTTGACTTGTTGATCATATGGCAACTAGAAACAAATTTAAAAATGTCTCTCTTGATGACTCCCCACCAATACACATCCCTCAAGTCTCTATACATTTTGGTGGAATCGGGGTGAATAGAATAAGAAGAATTATGTGCCTCATCAAGAATTATCTCCCTCAAAAGATCAACACAAGGCACATGCAACCTACCTTGGTACCTAAGGGCACTATCTCCCCCATGAGACAAAACATATATTTTGCTCTTTTTCACCAAGGCCTTCAATTCAAGCAAGAAAGAGTCAAGATCTAGTTTTGCTATCACCTCATCAACCACGGAAGACTTAGACTATCAATAAATACCACACCATCATCACCTACCTCTTCCAACCTAACCCGCAATCTTGCCATGACAATGGCCGGCAAATTAGCCAACCCAAACAATATCACAACAAACCCATAATACCCGTATCTAGTCCGGAAGGCCATCTTCAGAATATCACATTCTCTCACTCTCACTTGATGGTATCCAGACTAAAGATCAATCTTAGAGAAGAAGCTAGCCCCTTGCAATTGGTCAAACAAATCATTAATTCTCGGAAAAGGATATCTATTCTTTATAGTGACCCTATTGGTTTGCCAATAATCAATTCACATTCTAAGTGACCCATCCTTCTTTTTCACAAACAACTCTGGAGCACCCTAAGTTGATTGACTAGGTCTAATAAATCCCTTTTCTAACAAGTCTTTCATTTACTCTTTTAACTCCTTCAACTCCGTCGAGGCCATATGGTAAAGGGGAATGGAGATAGGTTAAGTGTCGAGAAGAAGATCTTTGCCAAAGTCTATCTCCCTTTCAGGAGAGACATCGGGAAGACCATTTGGGAAGATATCAAGAAACTAGTTCACAATGAGGACCGACTCAATGGAAGTGACTTTGTAATCCACATCTTTAACCCTAACAAGATGATACAAACACCCCCAAGAAATCAACTTATGGGCTTTAATGCATGAAATGAATCTACATCTTGACTCTCCCACTCAAGGACAGGTTCTTTAGGAAATTGAAGCTTGACCCTATGTGTTCTACAATCAATAGACGTATAGTAGACATACAATCAGTCCATCCCAAGTATGACATCAAAATATACCATGTCAAATTCAATGAGATCATAATTCAACAATTTATACAAAATGCATATTGGACAACTCCTATAAAATTTCCTAGTAACAATAGAGGCACGTATAGGATTAGCCAATTCATATGACTCATGCAACAAATCAGGGGTAACATGGAACTTTTTAGCAACTAGAGTAGTAACAAAGGAAAGAGTGGCACTCAGATCAATCAAAGCAGACATATTAAAGTCAAATATTTTCAACATACCACTAACAATATCGGGGACCTCACCAACCTCTTGCCTCACATGTAGAGCATAAAATTAATTGTGCCTTTGGGCACCTCCTTGAGGATAACCTCTCCCTAATGGGACCACATTAGCACCTCGGACCTTACCATGACTTCTTGGACAATCTACCTTCTTGTGACTAAGCTCCCCACATTCATAGAATACATTAGAACCCTTCAAGCATGGGTCATTATGAGCCTTTCCATATCTAGGAGCACATCAATAGGAGCCATCCTACCAACACCTTTAGGCCTAGGGAAGTCATTGGCAAGCAGCCTATTAGTAGCATGAGGAGGCCCTTGACCTTGACGAAATTTAGCACCTTTTTAGAATTTACCCTCAAATAAGGCCCTCCTAGCCTCATGCCGCGTCTCTTCCTCAATTTCTCTTCCTTCATTTTCTTGGCATAGGTCATCAACCGAGATAAGTCCATGTTATTAATTAGCACGGCGAGATCGATATTCTTCACTTACTAAGTTGGAGACCCTTATAACAAACTTATTCATCTTTGACATAGGATCAGCTACCTAGTGAGGAGAATACTTTGAAAGTTGATTTAACTTCAGGGCATACTCCCTCACACTCATAGCACCTTGTTTCGAGTTCATAAACTCTACCAACTTTGCCTCCCTAAGCTTAAGAGGGAAAACCCAATTAAGGAAGGCCAATTTGAACTCCTCCCAAAGCACCACATTACCAACCACCTTATCACCCTCTATTGCTCATACCAAAATAGGGCTACCCCTTCAGTTAATATGCCGCCAACTCTGCCTTTTTATTTGGTCCAACACCCATGATATTAAAGATTTTTTTGACCTTATCAATGAACTCTTGTGGGTCCTCACACACATTTGACCCATGGAAAATCGCAGGATTCATCCTTATAAAGTCTCTTACTGTAGCTCCTGGGGTATTAGAATGAGGGGTTTGGGCCCCTTGATAGACTTGGTTGGCCACCACTTCAAGTATAGTAAGATCATCTCGGAGCTCACCATTGTTAGGTTGCTTCTCCGGAGTTTGCGCCTATCTTTCTCTAGTGTTTGGCATGATCTAGAATAGCAAAGAATAATCGTTAGGGAAAAACTCACCACAACTCTATAGCATGACTTAGAACATAAAGAAGGGAAATATTTTCTAAAATGCCTCATAGCCTCCTATTCAAGTCATGATGCACTTCATAACCATGAATAGGACTCTAATCAATATGGTGTGTTGGACTCCATGGATCTATCAACCTAATGGATCTGATATCAAGTATGTCACATCTTATGCCTAGGGTCTAGACGTGACAGAGTAAATAAAGAACCATAAGGAACCCCAATCAAGCCTCTCAACTTATCATTACACATCATTGGTCACGAAAGCATATAAAAGACATAAAATAAGACTAGGGACAAAGGGGCTAAGGGATAGCTTGCAAAACAACATCAATAAGGCATAGCTCATAGCCTAGATACATAACTTGTCTAATAAACACCTCTAAATACATAGATGAAGGGGGCGCCAAGACAAAGTAACCCAACTCACCCTCACAGTCAAACTACAACAAAAGAAAATATCCTAATACATAGATAACAGCAACAATAGAATAAGGTCCCCAGAATGGAGGACTTACCAATAAGATTGGAATAGCACCTACTAGCGATGTGGAGGAGGATAATCAACTTCAGCATCGGTCCCTACATGGTGATATTATGTAGGCAAGAGTATGTGTTAGTACGTTTGAATGTACTATATATGTGGGGTGAAATACAATAATAAATAGACATCACACTCAAAAAGTATACATTAAGAAATAGGCATAGTATAACAATATGGCATGTATGATCAATGCATAAGTAAAACATGCTTAAGTTACTCATGCTCATACAGTATATCATATGTGAAGAAGAGACTAAGCTAGCTTTTTGACGTATAAACCCTTTGGTGGTTATATGGAATAAACCCCTCACATGGTTAATGGTAATCATATCTTACCAACATGGTGACGAAGTATAAACCCCTTGCATAGTTGATGAGTATAAAACCCCCACATGGTTACCCGGGCTCTTGTCCCCTGGATTGGGTATGGTCTAATGTATCATTTTATATAGGATACATCATAGTCTCTAGTGCAATATTTCATATAGTAATAATCATATATATAAGCT
>JAOTQJ010117534.1:0-10761 GCA_025642045.1 Solanum sejunctum
CAGGTTTGGTTAGTCAGTAAAACAGAGAAAACTCTGCCGAAATTTCGATATATTCCTTAGCTATTATAGTTGGAAATTTGGTTTAGTATTTGTCTGGGTTCCCAATCGGCACTAATCACGGTCCCTGAGTTGGGTTGGGACAGCACTATTCAAGTTAATGCAAACATTATGCACATTAAAAAAAACTATTTTTCTAGCCTTCGCAATTTTATATTTTTTATGATTGATCTTCATTTCACATATATAAGAGAACTTCAATATTTTCATATAAGATATTTAAAAACCAGTATTTTCTTCTATTCAAATTATAGAAAAGTTACTGCCAAAAAATTTACACAAAGGCAATAGATCTCATTTCTCTAAATTTCTAGTGAAAGTACTCAAAAAAGAGCATATTATTACTATAAAAAATATAATTCTATTAAGTACACTCTTTAAAGAACAATAGGAAGTTCATGATCTACTTTTTATAAAAGTTAGCAACACGTTTTGTAAGTAACTGGATTTCCCCGAGCTCAATGGCCATGCGAAGTCATATGATTATCAACAATAGCGGAGCCAGGAGTATCACTAAGGGGGTTAAAAATCTAAAATAGTAGTGTAAGACCCCACTTATGGGGCTAGAAGAGATGCGAGAAATAAGCTTGAAAATTTGGACAGTCAGTGTTTACGAAAGGAGTTCATGACTCGTATGATGAAGTATGACCCATAAAGTGAGTTTGTATAACTGGGTAGACTTGATGAAATTTGGTATCTATCTGAAGTTCAATCTACAACTTATTAGATAACTCGTAAAACCTACTACGATTCATAGATCGCGTCATAGAATGTGAAATAGAGAAAAATAAGGGGGGAGGGTCTCTATGTTTGGAAAAGGGCCATCACACGAAACCCTATCTACGGCCCATAAAAAGTTCCACATCCCGTAAATGGGATCTCATAGACCTGTCTAGCCAGGATTTTAATAGGGGTAAATTTGCCCTTTCCCTTTTTTCTAAGGCCAAGCTATGTCATTTTCACCCCAATTGTGTCCCTTATCGGCATATACAACCCCGGTTCACCTCATTACTCCTTATTCCAAAAACACTCTATGTCTCAAAACTCTCTTAAGGTCATCAAGGAGTAAAGGTGAAGATAGAGTTTCGAATCTTCCACCTCTAAATCAAGTTTCCTCCACCATAATCATACCAAGGTATGTGGGTTTGATTGCGGAGAACTCCTTTCTGACAAGTTCAATCAATCTTCTTCTCAAACTACATGAGATTTATGGATTATTTTATGGGTATTTATGAATTCTTGCTTATGGTGATACTATTATGCATTACACACATAATCTCTATTTGAGTTCCTCAAGTAATGATTTAATATGCTTAAATATCATTGGGTTTGACATTGTGATAGATTTTATGATATTAAAGCCATGTGCACTATGATATTCTGAAAAGTTATGAAAGAACTTGTGAATTTTAGTGGATTTCATGATATCCAAAAGAAGGATTTTACTAGAATATTGGTGGGTTGATTTGAACAACTTTATAATGAGTTGGTTTTACTCCTCTCTTGTCTCATCATTCTAAAATGCATGATTTTAAGTACATGTGCATATATCCACCATGTTTGACTAAATTTCCATGACAAGAATTCTTATGTTGATAAAATATTATTGCATAAATATCAAGACAATCATGTTATGATAAGTTATGGAATCTTAAGCATGTAATGAACTAATGAAAAGTTCCTATGATTTGTAAGTAAAACATTGAGCCCTTATTTTATATTCTACCCTCTTATGAGTAAATGATATCTACATGAAGAGGTTAAGCATGATAACTATTTTACCCTCGTTTACTAACTAAAGATCACTAGAAGGGGTCAAACATATCACAATCTCCAATCTCATGTGTAATGCAATGCCTACTAGAAGGAGGTCAAGTTTACACCATGTTTTTAGCCTCTAATACAAGGTATATACCATTTGTATGGGTCAACTATATGAATCAACTACTCATGCCATGTTATCTTGTTGTTACAAGTTATGTAAGTTATGATAAAGCTTATGATTATTTCAAGTATTATTTGGGACTAGACCTAGTATAGAAAGCGGCTTAAGGTGGGTGCTCGACCCAAGGAGTCGTTATATAAAGTCTTGGTCTCTTAACTATGCATCACAATAGATTTGTATTATTTCCCTAAATGAGCTTTACTAGTGGATCCAGCTAGGTCATGTTACCCACTATGTGGGGTTATGCTTGGTTTACCTTGGGAAATAGACCACTCTTTATTTCAGTGTGGACTGAACATTGGGATTCTAAGTAGTAGCTAGCTTGGTCTTATATGTTGGTAATGGTCCCCTCCCGCATACATATGATATATTATGCAAGTTGACTATCTTCATGCATGTTTTAACTTAAGCATTGATCATACATGTCATATTAAGATCATGTCCATTAATTATGATTATGCATAATATTATGGCTTATGTTCCTTATTGCATGTCAACCTGCGTACTTAGTACATTCCAAGTACTAATATATACTTTTTGCCTACATGATCTAACCATATAGGTACTAGAGTTCCAGCTCTTCCTCTTTCTCCTCATTGCTAGCCAGATCCACTGAAGACTACTATTGGTGAGTCCTCCACTTTGAGGACAACATCCACCTCACTTTCATTCTTTGATAAGACTTACCTCTTTTAGACTTTTATCTTATGAGCATGAGTTCGGGAGATGTATTGGCTCCCTTTCCGCTCATACTAGAGGTGTTGTTTCGAGCCTGACTCCTATTATCTTTATGTAATTGTGAAGGCTTCACTTAGTCCCTTTTCCCTTCTATTCTTGTTGTAAGTTAATGAATATGATGCAAGTCTGAAGTCCCTAAATGCCCCTATAGCGTGAGTTATACTTCCGTCCCTTAGACTTATTTGCAATGTGGTTCATGCAAATCCTCCTCCCCATAACATCCCCATGGCTTGTATCTAAAGCCCCATTATCCTTAGAAATTATGTGCTATATATGTATTGCTCTTTTATGTTTTCGTGCAACCAAGGATGTGCAAATGATATGCTAAGAGGCTTGTTTGGCTCTCCCTCGGGTTGCCTATTTGCCTTGGCACATCGAGGTCCTAGGCTTGGATCATGAAAAGGTTGGTATTAGAGCACTAGGTTTATAAATAGTCCTCGGAGGTCCACACACCACATCAAGTAGAGTCTTATTCATGGTTATGAAGCATGCCACAACTATGCATAGGAGGTTAGGAGGCATTTTGGAAAATGGTTCACTTCTTCATGATCTAGGTCATGCCTTAGGTTTAAAATAAGGTTTCCTTCCCTAATGAGTGGTCTTTTGCTCTTATAGCTCATGCCATAACCAACGAGAATGGCTCAAAAAACTCCCACATCTGAGGAGGGTCTGGCCCTTTAGCATCAGGTCATTTTGAGAATTCATCTTCTTGATTTCCTAAAATATTTACCTCATAAAATTTTAAATTGGTACTTTGGACTATTTGATACTAAGATTATTTAATTTATGGGTAAGTGTGAATAATTAATATAAGTAGTGGGTTAAATGACAATTTATTCAATATCCTAGACCACTTAGCATATATATTAGTTTATATAGTGGGGCGGATTAGTTTTGATACTTAACTATGAAAAATAAAGAGAAGAAAGCAAGGGTAGAGTGAGGGTTGGTGCAGATCGAGCAAAGTGAAGAGGAACAGAGTATATAAGCTTCAGGTGAGAATTTCAAGCTTAATTTCAATTCTTGTGTCAAATAATATACATAGAAAATTAAGAGTGCGAATTGAGTAGTAGCCATACTAATGGCTATTAGGATAATTAGGAGTGGAGTACTTAGATTGAAAATTTGTTAAGGTAAGGAGATTCTTGATTGGTTATAGAAAAGAAGGTTATTATTATTATATATGTAAACCCTGAAAATGGTTAGTGGGAGAGAAAGTGAAATAGTTAATTAATTGGTAGACATAGTAGTGAATTAATATATATTTCAACATGGTGGGTGGCGGCTGTTCCATTAACAATCATTGTGTATGCATATGTCCCTCTTCAATTGTGATTCTCCGGCCAGTGCTTTTGGTTCCCATATCGCCACTCTTCTGCTAGTGCTTTTGGTTTGTTGTTTAGTCGAACCTCTTACTTCATTGTGTTGTTTTGAGTATGTATATAGATATGTATATAGTTTTGCATTAAATTTAGGGGTTTGAATTATATGAACACCATTTGATTTTAAGTATTCAAGATATTCAGACTTATACCTGGCTTGAAATTTTGGAAATTAACTAAGAAATTAATTAGTCTGAGTCTAGGTTAGACATATGGTAATATGGGTATTGTTAGTTTGAAAATTTTATTGTGATAATTTATTTTATTAGATCGTGGTGCTACGAATTCTACTGGAAAGAGGAAGTCTCAAGTCCCGCAGTGAGTGCTCAATTATTAAGGCAATTGGACTTTCAAAACATTGTAATTCTCAAATTTTTCCTTGTTCTATATGTGATTCATAAAATATTTTTTTATTATTAAAAATAGGGTGATGAAGTGTAAATGTGACTTGGTGTGGTGTTGTAACACTTGAATTGAAAATGTGACTAAGTGATGAGAATTTGGTTTTGAGATATGTTGTTGATGTTGTATCAGCACTATGGTGTTGTGAGTTGTATTAAAATTAGTCATACTCTCATTATTGTGTAAACATACCCATTTGCATTGAATCTTGTGACAAGTATTACGCGAAACTGAAAAAGAATAAGAATTAAAGAGGATGTACCATTTCAAGGGACGTGTCGCATGCCGCGATGGATACTATATTTTGAGGGACATGTCACATGCTGCAATGGATACTATATTTCAAATTTGGTGTTGCACGCCACGATGTGTACTATATTTTGAGTGTCGTGTCGTATGTCATGATGAATACTACAATTCGAGGGTCATATCCCATGCTACGACATATGCATGGACTAAAGGTCGCCTATGGGTCCCGAACTAAGACACAATAGGTGATCACTAGGCTAGACATGCATCATTACACCTGACCTCATTATATAATCATTTCATCTCATCCTTGCATATTCTTTTGTGGCATGATGTTATTTCTATGATTGATGGTGTTATCACTTATGAGTTGTTACTTGTGATTTGGAATTGTGATATTGTGGAAAACTATTTCTATTGTGTATTATATGTTGCTTGGCTGGCTGACTTTCTATGCAGGTTGTAGTTGTGGATAATTGAACTTACATTTGGTGAAATGAGTTTGTGTATAATTGAACTTACTTTGTTTAGTTAGTTGACTTGTTGGGTACCATGTTTCTTTTAGTACTCGCTCCTTGCTTCGACAATTATGTGGTTTTGAGCTCGGAGAGTTAGTAGGGTTTTCCTTGATCATCTGACGCTTCCTAGGAGATTTAGAGAGGTAACTATTATCATCTAGTTGACTGTTTTGTTCCTACTTCTTTTATCCTTTATTCTATTCGAGAAGAAAGATAGTTTAGACTCGTACTTCTTTCATTTTCTGTATTGTTAGTGGCTTGCACACGTGACAACTAATCCTTGGGTAGTGTTTAAGTTGTTAATATTTTCAACTTTAATTATCTACTCTTTTTAGTTACTTTTTTGCATTATTTCTAGTTTACTTTGCGCTTAGGTTGACCTGTTCTCATGGGATCGAGCAAGTACCATCACGTTCATTTTTTGGTCGTGACAGGCCCATCTGGCTCCTCAAGCTCCCCAAGAAGAAGGACTATGTATATTGAATACCAAAACCTCATTTCTTTGTTAGCATAAGCTGTGACAAACCAATTGAACCGAGGAGCCCAAGATCTTCATGCTCCCACCCCTGCTTCAAGAGTGAGGGAATTCACAAGGATAAAACTTCTAGATTTCCATGGCTCCAAAACGGAAGAGGACCCACAAGAATTCATTAATGATATATACAAAGTGCTTTCTATTATGAGGGTGAGTTTAGAGGATATGGAGAAACTTTTAGTCTATCAACTAAAGGGTGTTGCTCAAGTTTGGTTTACTCATGGAAACTTGAGAGGAAGAAGGACGATCCCATCCCATGGGAGGAATTTAAAGTTGCCTTCCTCAGTCGATTCTTCCATATTAAATTAAAAGAGGCAAATATGACAGAGTTCATGAATCTTATGCAAGGATCTATGAGCATGAGGGAGTATTCCCTTAAGTTTAACAAGCTCTCAAAATATGCTCCTTACTTGGTTGCCGACTCAATCACAAAGATGAAAAAGTTTGTGTCGGGGATATCCGACTTGGTGAATGAAGAATGTTACACTACTATGGTCGTGGGTGATATGTACATGTATCATCTCATGACTTATACTGAGCAACTTAAATAGGAGAATCTTAAGAAAATATGGGAGTCGGGAGTCGAAGAGAACTCGGTATGATGGTAATTTCAAGGTACTAAGGGTGGCAGTCCAACAAGGTCACAAATTCCAAGGCCAAGCATCATCCAATTCTGAAAATAAGATATTTTTAATGATAGGGTGTCTATCCTTAAGTTTCAAGGTGGCAATAGTAGTATGACTTTTCCAAGGTGCCCATAATGTTGGAGGAATAATGGTGGCAAATGTTTGTAGGATTTGAATATTTATTATTGGTATGGAAAAGTATGCCACAGTCTTGTTGATTATCTATATGCTAAAAACAAGGGAAAGGATGGTAATCCACAAGGACAAGGTGCTCATGTTAATCAAAAGGCACAAGGAGGCCAACAAGGGGGTTCTCCACAACACAAAGAATGAGGAGGTGCCCGATGTTGTTACAGGTATGTTAAAAGTTTATAATTATTATGTATATGCTTTAGTGTATTCAGGTGTTACTCTCTTTTTCATTACTCCTTTTGTTGCTAACAAGCTTCATGTGTGTCCCGAATTGTTGTCTGATCCCTTTGAGGTGTCTATCCCTATTGGTGAGTCCATTATCGTTAGAAGTGTCTATAGGGGTTATCCCGGTGTCTATACTGCATAAAGTGTTGCCTTGTGATTTTGTTGAACATGACATGGTATATTTTGATATTACTCTTGGGATGGATTGGTTACATGCATATCATGCTTCTATTGATTGTAGAACTCATAAGGTTAAGTTATAATTTCCTAATCAACCCATCTTTGAGTGAGAAAGTCATAATTCGGCGGTCAAGGGTAAGTATATATTTTTTCTTAAGGCCCAAAAATTGATTTCTAAGGGTTGTATTTACCATCTTATAAGGGTTTGGGGTATTGGGTCTAAAGTCTCTCCCATTAAGTCGCTTAGAGTTGTCAATGAGTTTCCTGATGTCTTTGCTGATGAATTTCCTAGTGTCCTTCTCGAAAGGGAGATAGAGTTTGGTATGGATTTCATGCCCGATACTCAACCCATTTTTATTCGTCCATACCGTATAGTTGTGGTGGAGTTAAAAGACCAATTAAAGGATTTGTTGGACAAGGATTTTATAAGGCCTAGTAAGTCAGCTTAGTGTGCACCGGTACTGTTGTTTTTAAGGAAGAAATATGACTCACTTATAATGTGCATCAACTACCAGCAACTCAATAAGGTCACAATAAAGAACAAGTATCTCTTTCTAAGGATAGATGATCTATTTGATCAACTACAAGGAGCTAGTCATTTTTCAAAGATTGATCTTTGGTTCGGATACCACCAACTAAAGGTGAGGAAGTGTGATATTCCTAAGATGGCTTTACAGACTAGATATGGCCATTTTAAATTTGTAGTTATGTCCTTTGTCTTAATTAATACACCAACAATATTTATATATCTCATGAATAGGTCTTTAAACCCTTCCTTGACATGTATATGGTAGTCTTCATAGATGACATATTAATTTACTCCCAGAGTGAAGAAGAGCATGTGAAAGTGTCGCAATCGTTGAGGGATGAGAACATGTTTGCTAAATTTGATAAATGTGAATTTTTGTTGAAGGAAGTTGCATTCCTAGGGCATGTGGTGTTGGGTGATGAAATTAAAGTGGACCCTGAGAAAAAAGAAGTTATAAGAAATTGGCCTAGGCCCTTGACTCCAACGGATATTAGGAGTTTCTTGGGCTTAGCGGGGTATTACTAGAGGTTTGTGAATTTTTTTCCTCAATTGATCCACTTTGACAAAATTGAGTCAAAAGAAGGCAAATTTTGTTTGGACCAACAAATGTTAAATGTGTTTTCAGACTTTCAAAGGCAAGCTTACATCAGCTCCTATTTTGGATCTATCAGAAGTGTTAGAAGAATTTGTGGTTTATTGTGATGCTTCAAGGGTTGGTTTGGGGTGTGTGTTGATTCAAAGTGGCAAAGTCATAACATATGTTTCTAGAAAATTAAAGGTGCACGAGCGTAATTATATAACCTATGATCTTGAGTTAGTGGTCATGGTATTTTCTTTGAAAATATAGTGTCATTATTTGTATATTGTTCATGTAGACGTATTCACTAATCACAAAAGTCTCCAATGTATGTTCACACAAAGGGATCTCTATTTGAGGCAAATAAAGTGGTTATAACTCCTTAAATATTATTACATGAGTGTTCACTACCATTTCAGCAAAGATAATGTCTTGGTCGATGCTCTAAGTAGAGTGTCCATGGAAACTGTAGCTCATATTGTTGATGGCAATAAGGAAGTTGCTAGAGAAGTTCACCGGTTAGCTAGGTTTTGAGTTAGATTGAATAGAGTTAAAAATGGAGGTGTGGTGGTTTGATGGTTCCAAATCTTTATTGGTTGAAGTGGTCAAGTCCAAATAATGCCTTGAACCCGCCTTGCTAGAATTGAAGGCTTAGGTGAAGGATGGAAAAGTGGAGCTTAACTCCAAAAGAAGAGATGATGTCCTTAGATACAACGGTAGGTTATGTGTGCCTAATATTGATTGGTTAGTGGATTTGATCTTGTAAGAGGCACATAATTCGTCCTACTCTATTCATCCCAGTTTTACAAAGATGTATAGAGAGCCGAGGGAGGTTTATTGGTAGGCTGGTATGAAAAATGATATTGCTAGGTTTGTAATGATTGTCACAATTGCCAACAAGTCAAAGTAAACATCAAAAGTTGAGAGTCCTAGCCCAAGACATAGAAATTCCTAGTTGGAAGTGGGAAGATATCAACATGGACTTTGTGGTTGCTCTACCAAAGACTTAAAAGCACTTTGTTTCTATTTGGGTTATTGTTGATATAAAGACAAAATTGGTTCACTTTCTATAGGTTAAAATAACTTATGGTGCCAAAGATCATGCGTAGATATATATATTCATGACTTATTCAAGTTTCATGGTGTACCATTGTCTATAATTTCAGATCGTGGTGCCCATTTCACTGCTCACTTTTGGAGATCCTCCAAAAGGTGTCTTGGTACCAATGTCAACTTTAGTATGATTTTCATCCTCAAACAGATTGCCAAGCGAAAAGGAAAATCCAAACTTTTAACAATATCCTTAGGGCTTGTGTTTTGGAGTTCAAAGGTAGTTGGGACCAATATCTTCCACTCATTGAGTTTGCTTACAATAATAGCTGTCACTCTAACATTGGAATGGTTCTCTTTGAAGTCATCTACGGTAGGTGATGTAGGTCCTCGATTGGGTGGTTTGATGCAGGGGAAAATGCTTTATTAGGACCAGATTTGGTCATGGAGGCTTTGGAATAAGTAAGGTTAATAAGGGAGAGATTGAAGATGGCTCAAAGTTTGCAAAAGTCCTATTCTGACACAAGAAAGAGAGAACTTAAGTTTGATGTTGGTGATTTGCAAGTCTCATCTATGAAGGGTGTGGTCCGGTTTGGTAAGAAACGAAACTTGAGCCTGAGGTTTGTAAGGCCTTATAAAATTGTGAGGAGAATCGGTAGTGTTGGCTACAAATTAAAGTTGCCCATGGAGATGAGTATGGTTCATCTGGTCGTCAATGTCTCCATGTTGAGAAATTGTGTAGGTGAGCCAAGTTCTATAGTGCCTTTGGATGTTGTGGGTATTGTACAAGATAACCTGACTTATGAGGACGCCTCGGTGGAAATACTTGGAAGACAAGTGAAGAGGTTGAGAAACAAAGATGTGGCATCAGTCAGAGTCCTTTGAAGGAATCAACAAGTTGAAAGTGCCACATGGGAAGAAAAAGCCAATATGAAGAAGCGATATTATCTATTCCATTCCGATCAAGTTGAGGTAATACAATTTTCCTATCATAGAGTCTCCTCTTCTTGCATACTATATTCATGACATTCATACATGTTTATGTGAATTTGAGGTTGTATTATAGGTACTATATGAAACATGGTTTAAAGATTTTGAATGGTGCATGTGTTGCATTTTTTCATATGGTGCATGAACTCATTTCTTAGAGCTTGCCTTAGCACATTCGAGGACAAATATTTCCAAGGGGGAGATATTGTAAAACCCCACTTAAGGGCGTAGGAGAGATGCAAGAAATAATCTTAGAAATTTGAACAACAATCAGTGTTTATGAAGGGGGTTCACAACTAGTAAGATCAAGTACAACCCGTAAAGTCTGTTCGTAAAACCTGACAGACTTGGTAAAATTTAAGATCTTTCTGATGTACAATCTAGCACTTATGAGATGACATCATGTCGTAGAATTTGAATAAGAGAAAGGGAGGTTCTTGAAGTTAGGGAAAGTGCCATCAGACGAAACCCCATCTACAGCCTATAAATAGGGACTCGTAGACTTGTTTGGCCAAGATTTTTATAGGGGCAAATTTTACCTTTTGTCTTTTTCTAGGTCCAAGCTA
>JAOTQJ010117545.1:0-10761 GCA_025642045.1 Solanum sejunctum
TACCACTGATCAGCTGGTCATTTGTATTACATGTTGTGCACAGATTATACAGTAAAGGTAAAGTAATAAAAAGAACAAAAAGTACATGATTTCACAATATGACTAAAGGTGGTCTTTTATCCTTACACCAGTGCATAGTTTCATTTGAGTTGTTACTTCATATACAATATTTTTTGCCTTACATATTCAGTGCATTATCTCATACTGACATCCTTTATGCGTGATATGCATTTCATGTTGCAGGTACTGGTGCTAGTAGCTCTCCCCAGTAGGAGTACAAGATATCTAGCTACTGTTACCAAGCTCCAGGTTGCTTCGAAGCTTTGTGTGTCTAGAGCTTATATTTTTGTATTATAAAGTTAGTCGAGATGGGCCCTGTACCAACCCTTATCAGATACTTTTCCTTATCTAGAGGCTTTGTAGACTATGTAAATTAAAGTGTAGTCATGTCTCATACTTTAGACAATGTGGCCTCAATGGCCTAGCCATATACATTTTCTTTTGGCTTGTTATTACTTTTTACTTTCTTAAAGGCATATTGAATGTAGAAATCCTTTATAATATGTATATAAAGCGTATGGATATAGGTCGATTCTCCCAAGCCTTATCGGCAATGGGTGCCAGTCCGCCTTAATGGGACTTTGGGCATGACATCTTATTTTAGTAAGTTCATATGCATTGCATACTCACATACTTAGTACATTCATATGTACTAACACTTTGCCTTCATAATCTAACCATGTAAGGATCAGAGACTACATTCATCCACAGTTTATGGATAGTTATATTTGAGAAAATTATTGTGGTGAGTCCTATCTTCCAAGGAAAAGCAACCATCCATCGACCTTATATTACTTCTATTTATGCTATCTTACTTTGAGGGTGCGCAGGGACATGTCTGGGCCCCTATCCTATTCCATATGATAGAGGTATTATCACATATCTTGTAGACTCTCATACGAATTCATGCTATATGTTGTTATTCAGAGATTATGGTTATGGCTATCTATTGGATATGGTTATTATGATTTGGTTATCCTATGATGTGTATTTATGTTATGATATGAAAATGAGGAAGATTTCAAGTCCCGTTTTACTCTCATTGAATGAGTCATACTTACTCGCCCCTTAGTCCTTGTGTGCTATGTGTTATGTGAATCCATGTTAATCCCTATCGCTATGATATCCCTTTAGCATGAGTCATACTTTCTCATCCCTTAGAACTATGTATTTACTATTTCATATGAGCTTCTAAACCGATAATGTGTGAATGGATGCTACGAGGCTTATTTCGGGGTTCTCAGCTTTCCATATTCGTTATACGACTCCTATACCCTAGGTTTGGGTCATGACAAGCTAGGTATTAAAGAATTAGGTTTATAAATTATCCTCAGAGTCCAATATGCCTCATCAAGTAGAGTCCTATTCATAGGTGTGAAGTGTACCATGACTGTAAGTGGGTGGCTATGATGGCATTCTAGGAATTGTCTCACTTCTTCATATCTTATGTCATATCTTGGACTATGTATTAAGGTTTCTTAATCCTGATTATATCCTTTCTACATTACAGAAGATGCCTCCATGAAGAGCTCCCCTTCCAAGAGCGGGCTCGACTAACAAGGACCAAGTTCCTCAAGGGCCTATGGAAAAGCCGATCACAAATGGTGAATTCTGCATTGCTATTTCTATGCTTGCCCAAGTGATGGCCACCCAAACTAGACAGGCTAATCACCCTCCCTCATGATTCCACTCTAGCTGCTAAAGTGAGAGATTTTACATGCACAATTCTCTGGAGTTGATTGGGAAGGGTTCAAGTTTGTATTCCTAGATCATTTCTTCCCTCTTGAACTTAGGAAAGCTAAGATGACAGAATTTATCAACCTTAAACAGGGTAGTATGAGTGTAAGGTACTATGCCCTCACGTTCACAAAGCTCTCCAAGTATGATCCTATGCTTGTGGCTAATCCCTGTGCAAAAAATGCATAAGTTTATTTCAAGGATCTCTAATTTGGTAGCGAAAGAATGTCAGATGACTATTCTTGTTCAGGAAATGGACATTTCTAGCCTTATGACTTATGTTTACCAAATTTAAGGGGAGAAAGTCAACGAGAAAATGGTGAATAATTCTACGAGGGCCTGTTATGATCGTGGGTTCTCCGACTCTAGGAGAGGTTATGGTTTTAGTCGCATTCAACAAGGCCAAGGTTCTAATGTAATGGTTTCCAATGCTAGAGTGCCTCCTCCCAAGGCATAGGTTGGAGTTGGGCTATTACCTTCTGAGTGTGGTAGGTGTGGTAAGAGCCATTTTTGTGCATGCTCGAGGGGTCTAGGTGATTGCTTTTGATATGGTCATATGGGCCACAAAATTGCTGACTGTCCTAAGGCTACTAAGAAGGATCAAGGCCAACTAAAGTATCAAGAAAGAGATGCTCTGAGGAATAATAGATTCTATGCTTTACATGTTTGACAGAACGTAGAGGAGACTCTAGATGTTATAACTAGTATGTTAAAAGTCTTTTATTTTGATGCTTATACTTTGCTTGATATAGGTGCAAATTTATCTTTTGTGAATCCTCTTTTGACTGTTAGGTTTGGTTTGAGTCCTAAAATCTTGAGGGAACCCTTTTCAATTTATACTCTCGTGGGTAAGTCTATTGTTGCCCAAAGAGTCTATCGATGGTCTTGGAGAGGTGATCATAAGTGAAGCACACAAATCTTATTATCTTATACACCTAGGATCAATCAAAATCTATCAAGATTTTATGGGAAGTGTGGTGGTGGCATGATATGAAGAAAGATATGGCAAAGTTCGTATATAAATGCCCTAATTGTCAACAAGTGAGGGTAGAGCATCAAAGGCTCAGTAGTTTGGCTCAATATATTGAGATTTCTACTTGGAAGTGTGGAGATATGAACATGGATTTTTATGGTTGGTTTGCCTCGGACTCGAAAGCAATCTGATTCAATTTGGGTTGTTATTGATCAAATAATTGAATTGGCTCATTTCCTTTCGATTAAGACTATCTTTAATGCTAATGATTATGCGAGGTTGTATATCCAAGAGTTGGTAAGGTTTTCTGGCATGCCTAGGTCTATCATATCAGATCACGGCAACAAATTTACTTCTTACTTTTGGAGATCATTTCAAAGAGGACTTGATACTAAAATGAAGTTAAATTCCACTTTTCATTCTCAAGCCGATGGACAAAGGGCAATTCAAACTTTGGATGATATGTTGAGGGCTTATGTATTGGAATTCAAGGGTAATTGTGATAATCATCTACCACTTATTGAGTTTTCTTACAACAAAAGCTTCCATGCTAGCATTAGTATGGTACCATTTGGAGCTCTGTGTGATAGGAGATGTAGATCTATGGTGCAGTGGTTTAAGTTAGGAGAGATGTCTTTGATTGGACCTGATTTGATATTGGATGCTATGGAGAGGATCAAGTTGATTAGGAAGAGGTTGAAAACAGCACAAAGTCACCAAAAGTTTTATTTTGACATTAAAAAGAGGGATCTTATTTCATGTGGGTAACTAGGTGTATGTGACGGTCTCACCAATAAAGGGTGTAATGCATTTTGTTAAGAAGGTCAAGTTAAGTCACCAGTATGTAGGTCTTTATGAGAATATTGAGTGGATGGGGAATGTGGCCTATAGATTGGATTTGCCTCTAAATTTGAGTTCTATTCACCTGATTTTCCATGTGTCTATGTTGAGGAAATTGATTGGTGATCCTAGTACCATTATGCCTTAGGAAGGTTTTGAGGTTGAGGAGAACTTGTCTTATGAGGAAGTCCTAGATGAAGTCTTGGATAGGCAAGTGAAGCAGCTTTGAAACAAATATGTGGCTTCAGTTAAGGTGTATTGAAGAAATCAACATAGGGAGGGTGCTATATGGGAGACAGAGTTGGACATGATGAAATGATATCCCCATCTTTTCTAATTTGCTCAAGCCTAAGGTATTGAGTTCTTCCTATTTCGATAGGTCCTAATTCTTTCACTCTTGAGTTTCATGACATGACATGCACATATGTGCTCGAAAATGATCTAAAACCATTTTGAATAATTTAAAAATGTTTTGATATTAGTTTTAATGACTTTATGATTTTCAAATTATGAAATATGTGTTGTATCTTATGTTGGGATGTTTCATGCTAAAGTCACGCCTTTCAAGATTTATTCTAGCATATTTGAGGAAGAATGTACCTAAGGGGGATATGATGTAAGGATTCAGACTTGCTATGACCTTATTGGTGCTTAGAAATTTGGTTTCAAAAAGTGTTGAACAAGGTGACACTTTATGTACACCTCCACGAGCCGTGTGACTCACCATAGGGCCATATGGAAGGGCTTGAGGTGGCCCTTGACTTTATGTGTAGTGTATTGGCCTTAACTTTGGTGTTCAAGACCAAGTGCACCAGCTAAACTCCACACAGTTCGTATGGCTCTTTATGGGCCTTGTGGTAGCTTATGTGATTTAGCCTTGTCCTTAAAAACCACATTTTGGCTAAGGTACATCATATATGAACCTCATATGGTCCGTATAACCCTTCACTGTCCATGTGGGCGTTGGTGTGAAAATTTTCTAAGTATGGAATCACTATCTCGGAACTTGGTCAGTGGAATTTTGACTAAGTATGGTACCACAGAAGGGCACATGGTCCGTGTGCCTTGGTAAGGACTGTGAGACCCTTCCATGGAACCCCTGGCAATATTTTCTTATTTGTTTCATTAATTGCGTTCTTATAATTATGGCTACTCCTAAGGGTCTTTTGTGACTTTCTATGCTGTCCTCAGAAATTCGAATGACCTATACTCTTTTTCTCACATTTAATTTCATTCTCACACTTAATATTTAACTCAAACTCTCTCTTAAGAACTCCCCCAAAGTGAACCTTGAAGGATTGTCTTGGAGCTTAAGGAAGGGTCACTTCATCAAATTTCTTTCTATTTTTTCTTGGTTAGCTAAGATATATAGGATTGATTCATGGTCCCTTTCAACCATGAAG
Organism: Solanum sejunctum; assembly: GCA_025642045.1. NCBI lineage: Eukaryota > Viridiplantae > Streptophyta > Magnoliopsida > Solanales > Solanaceae > Solanum > Solanum sejunctum. Next base: position 5,014 of record JAOTQJ010117545.1, read on the forward strand.
ACTCAAACTCTTTTACTTTGAGTTTCATGAAATTTAGCTTACTTTAAATATGAGTTTTTAAGATTGTTGTTTATTTGATTCAATTAAGATTTTTGCAATGTCTTATTGTTGATTTTAAAGTGAATTAATCCCTAATATGTTCAATTGCATGATTAATATGAAGATTTGAATATGCATTGTCCCTTTAAATCTTGATCTAAGCATGGGTAATAAATTGTGATTTGAATGCGGATTTTACTTATGGATTTACTTGAATTTCATATTGAATTTTTTATTTAAGATTGAATCTCTATTGCCTATCCTAAACTCTTAGCATTCATGGCATATGCATACATAGGCATTGTTTTTTATTAAGGATATGGAGTGGGCTAAGACCCAATTATGTCGATGAACATGATTTTGATGAACATATGGTTATGAACGAGCTACTCCTATGCATGAAAGTAGGACATGAGTTATGATTTGACCTTTAATCCTAAGTATGCATTGTTATGATTTGAAAAACTTATGTTCCTATTAAAATAATGTATGTGTAATATGTATTCCCATGGGATGATGACCTGACATTGAATGTTTACACCTTTTGTGGATGATTATGATATGCTATGGAAACCCTTTTCGAAATGTGTGTTGTTCCCGTATGGTAAAGTACTCTCTAAAATGGGTATTGTTCCTATGAGGTGAGTGAATGTTATGACAATCCTTTTCAAAATGGGTGTTGTCCCCATAAGATAAGGTACTCCACGACATGGGTGTTGTTCCCATAAGGTGAGTATATGAGCATGGAAATCCTTCTTGAAATGGGTGTTGTTTCTGTAAGGTAATTAAATGAGCATGGAAATCCTTTCCAAAATGGGTGGTCTTCCCGTCAGGTGAGGTTGCTTCTCTGAAATAGCCGGTGTTCCCATAAGAATGACTAAGGTCTACCCATGGCAAGTAACATCCCCTCTATATACGGAAGCATTATGGCATTTTATGCATCATGGATTTCATGGCATATTGTTATACTACTCTTCTTTGGATATATATATATACACACACACACACTTCCTTCTATGTTATGTGCCCTTGTTATCTAACATTGAATACAAGTTTTAATAAGTTCATATGTATTGCATGCCCACATACTTAGTACATTCAAATGTATTGACACATACTTTTTCTTACATGATCTAACCATGTAGGGATCGGAGACTACATTCATCCACCATTTGACGGCTAATCAGATTTGAGGAAGTTGTTATGGTGAGTCCTATCTTCCAAGGACAAGCCACCATCCATCTGCATTATATTGCTTCCATTTATGCTATCTTACTTTGAGGGTTAGCCGGAGACATGTCTTGGCCCTGTCCTATTCCATATGTTAGAGGCATTGTGTCACATCTTCTAGACTTTTGTACGGATTCATGCTATCTATTTTATTTGGAGATTATTGTTATGACTATCTATTGGATATGGTCATTATGATTTGGGTATGCTATAATGTGTATTTATGTTATGATGTGAAAATGTGGAAGATCCTAAGTCTCGTTTTGTCCCCATAGAATGAGTCATACTTACTCAACCTTAGTCCTTGTGTGCTAAGTGTTACACGAATCCATGTTACTCCCTATTCCTATGATATCCCTATAACATGAGTCCTACTTTTCTGTCCTATAGAGCTATGTGTTGAGTATTTCATATACACTTCCGAACAGATGATGTATGAATGGATGCTATGAGGTTTGTTTGGGGACTCTCGGGTTTTCATTCACCATGTCACTCTTACACCTTAGGTCTGGGTCATGACAACTACCTATGGGTCTTGGTTCACACTATGCCTTATGGATAGTATTGGTGGATCCCAGGGCTCTAATAGTCGCAACTTTATACCACAAAACCTGGTTCACAGGCCATGATTGTTGTTTCGTGAAGTAAACCACTTCAGCAATTACCCGACATGGTAAGACATAAAAAAGGGGAAAAAGTTTAATTTTCAACCCTTATTTACGACAAAAGAAAATTCCCAAAATCTTTCGATCTTCTTCCAAACCTCCGACCAAATTTTTAGCATCCCTCCTATTTTTTGACCATGTTCCTGCAACTTAGACACTATCTCTGCAAGTTTTTGGCACTCCTTAGTCTTTAATACTTGATTTTCATTAGTCAATAACCCAAGATACACCCTATCGATAAATCTGTTATAACTTCTTGGCTTTTTCCCAAATTTTGGCTTAGCGCTTAAATTCATAGTTAGATTGGAGTGTTTTCACTTATGCCTCTATGAACTAATTATCTTGACACTAGTAACCCAAAATACACCCTTATCGACAACTCTAGTATAATTTCTTGGCTTTGTTCCCAAATTCTGGCTTAGCCCTTAAATTCATAGTTTGATTGGAGTGTTTTCACTTATACCTCTACGACCTAATTACCTTGACACTGAAAATTTATTATGAAATTGATCATTACATTGTGTAGTTGAAAATTGGAATAAGGATAATGTTCATCAGTGTGACTGAATTATTAGCATGCTTTAATCACTATACAAATGCCATTCACTGTTGAATCTATATATATACACAGTGTTTTGAGGAAATAGTTTAGGCAGTGAGTTTTGGGATTGAAACTTAGATTGAATTTTTTTAAAAAAAAATGCAGTTTGCAAGGATATATATATAATATTTGCTTGTAATAAGTTCAAAATTTGACTAGGTTTGCAAATTCTAGATTGTATTTGTTGTGTTTTGGATAGACTTGGGCTAAAAAATATTGTTTGGAATATTTGTTGTTAAAACCTGTTGATGTATTAGGCTTATATTGTGAAATTATTGTCCATTTGTTGACTGGGTTGTCATCTAAATGTTAGAGTACTTAGACATGTGTTTTATATTTGGATTGGACTAAATTTTTCAATAATTGCAGGTCCATACTCACAAGGGTCTTCTATGGTCATGGATCAATCTATGGACCATAGTTGTCCCTCGTGGATGGGTTCGAGTTACTTGAAAATTTCAAGTTCAATAGGAAAAACCTATTTATATGTCGTAGTTTGAACTACATACCATATACAATATTCATAGTCTTGGTTACTGTAAATATAATTTCCAGATATGCAACCATGACCTCATTCTATAACATATAGTTCATTCCAAGGGCCATGAATGGTCTCGTTGTTGCATTGCCAATAAGATAATTTACTATTCCCCTATTTCCACGATAGCCTTCTATGGCTTGTAGTCACTCTATGACCCATGGAAAGGGTTTCGTACTTTCCATTGGTGACTTGTAAATGTTTTAGTTTCTATTTTTCATCTTGTGGACTCATATATTCTTATGTGTTCTTATATCTTGGTACCATGACTCCTAAAAATGACATGGCCAGACATGTAGAGGATTAGGCCTTGAGAGAGAGATTGGGCGATGAACCGACTAAGTCCGAACGGAGTGGATTGATAGATAAGCTTGACGTCTGTCCTGATGAGGTCATCGAGCCCTAGTGGATATGGGCATTGTCCCACCAAATTGTGCTAGCTCAGACCCCAATAGCTATACCACAACCTACCTAGTCTAAGGGAGGCCCCACAGTGAGCGACTCTATACAGTTTTCTAACTCTAAAGAGGGGTCTCGATCTGAGTACGATGATCATGATAGCTATGGCTCATAAGAGTCCAGTTTGAAGTCTGAGAGTTCAGAAAAGTCAATCACGGTACCAATTCATGTATCTGGCCAGCCCGGATAATAGTGCAACAATATATGAGTGCCATCTACTGTGATGATATACAACAAGATGGCAGAGACGAGGACTATCTTAGAGAAGCCTGAGATTTTGACATCCAAAATTGATGTAGTGCCGACCATCCATGATACATTTCCTTGGAATAGACCTAAGTGGATGGCAAAACCATCGGGGAAATACTCCCTGACACTATTCAAAAGTTCTACGTATCATATACTGCTACTATTATTAAGGCCACTCCTATGAAGGGCAAGCCTATTACATAGCCATGCTTGACCTAGACATTGGTCAGAGAAGCCACTGTAGATCTTTTGGAGGCCACTATCCAAAGATTCTTATTTGGTCCAGAGTCCAGTCCCCTACATCTATAACAAAGTTCACCTACAAACTAGGATAGGTACGGGACTGTGTTGTGGTAAGAGACCCACCCCAAAAGTCCATCTTACATCATTGGGTCACAAGGTATAATGCTGAGCGAGGCACAAACACTGACTAAGTGTCCGACCCATGCCTATCATCAAGGCCTCGCTCAAAATCTCAACCAAGTTTTGATGCACCATGGTCTATAAGCGCATCTAGCTGACGTAAATATATAACATACTTATGCCAGATCATACTGTACTAGTAACCAACATCATTGTTGGTTATGAAATTGACTTTTGCTCGCTATATTTTTAAGGAGATCCAAAAGCAAGCCCTTTAAAGGTCGATATATTTACCTTTTCCATGCTTTTTATATCTACACACTTATACAAAGATAGAGATTATCCTTAAAGTCGATTGGATGATGATATGCAGCATACTCAGGATGCTAGCCTGATAAAGCTCGATGAAAATCCCATTGCACTGCGATGAGCATTGTATCCCATTATCCATTTTCTAGAGATGTTCACCAAGCCTCCACATCTTGAGAATGCTTCCACCATTGTTGTTGAGTTTGAGAGAGCCCCACTAACAGTTGATGAGAGGCGAGGCCCACTTTCATATCCTCCACTATACCAGAGGTCATGCCAACACATTGTCAGCCCACGGGTATGGTTTATTTATCTATGGAGTTTATTTAGGCCTTGGTATAGCACTAGTCTAGAATTAGTCATGGTTGGCTCAGTTAGTTCAGCAGATCAGGTGTTGGGTACGCAAGGCTATTACAAAGTTAGTGGAGTGCATGACAAAGCATTACCAATCCACTTTTTATTAGCGTATAAGATTACTTTATACCTAAGTAGATGCATTCATTAGGCATTTGGGAGTTTTCCTTGGTACCACTCAGGCTCTCGATCTTTCTACCATCTGAATAGATATCTAACAACTTCGTGAGGAGATTAGGGCACCAACACTAGCACTAGCACCATTGACCATGTCTATCCCTTTTATTGCTCTATGGGTGCTAGACTTATTCTTAAAATAGCCCACTATTCCTGTATCTGGGAAGTGGTAACGTACTAGCGAGGAGGATCTAGATGTAGCATTGCATTGCGCTTAGAGGATAGAGCGTCAATAGCTCGATGCCACTAAATGGGCTTCTATTTTGGACAAGGAGTTGTGGCTTGCACATAAAAATGAGATAGCGCAGGGTACTAGACCCACATTATAGGCCGCTGCTATAGAGGAGACCACCCAGGAGGTTCAAGGTGGTGAATCTCAGACAGACAACGCATTTAGGCCCCTAGGTATATTACTTTGTTAACGCTATATGTGCCTTTAGGTTTATCATGATGCATTGAGGATAATGCACAACTTTTTCGATGGGGTTTGGTTAGTTATAGGCCTCAAAAAAGTTTGAGTAACCAAGACCTATAGCTACTCATATTTTTGAGTTCGTAAGATTTTCTTTCTTGTGTTCTTTCCCTAAGGACATTTACTTTCTGTTGAACCAACACGTTTAGGATGTATAGGTAATAATAGTAGCATATTGTACTGATATATATTGCATGTATTGATTTGACTTAAAATAAATGATACCCCTTTATTTTTAAATTATTTTTGAATGATGTGCTTGTCGATAGTTTTTATAGTAATCATGTTAGAA
>JAOTQJ010117566.1:0-10761 GCA_025642045.1 Solanum sejunctum
GCTGAAGCAATAAAACACAACAAGAGATAGTAAATAGGGGCAACAAGGGCTAAGGGAACTCTTCCATATAATAGACATCAAGAACAAGAGAGTCAAGGCTCATATCATATATACATAATATGTCCAACAACACCTCTACTACATAGATAAGAGTGGGAGCGACAAAAAGTAACCGATATCACCCTCACAGTCAATACGTAACATAAAATAAAGATAGTTTTAGTACATAGCAAGAGATCATAAGCAACGTCCTCAGAATGGAGGACTTACTAACAAGCTTAAGAGACAATCGTACTAACCACATGGAGGAGGGGGATGATCAAGAGGTGTTCCAGTTCCTACATGGTGACATCATGTAGGTATATAGTATGTGTTAGTAGATTTGAATATACTAAGTATGTAGGATATAATGCAACAAGTGATAAGCAACATAAACAAAATGCATGACATAGGCAATAAATAAGTTTATAGTAATGTAGCATGTATGAATGATGCTTGAAGTAAACTCATGCTTATATAGGTCATTACACAAGTGTAAGGAGTAACTATTCTTAGTGCAATCCAAGGCCTACCACCTCCTTCAAGAGGTGCATGAGGTACAAACCTCTTCATGAGGTTTATGGAGTACAAACCCCCCAACAAGGTTGATGGGTATGGACCCCCAACATGGTTGCACAGGCCTACCACCTCCTGAGTGAGGCGATCAAGGTACAAACCTCTCAACAAGGTTACCCGGGCCTACAACCTCCCGAGTGAGGCTTGGTCATCCCAACATTATAGAGATAATATATATACATTTCTTCAATCATCATCACATACATATATTTGGTTAATCATCATAAGGTTGTTCAACTAATAAAACATGCATTGGCCCTTCAATTCCTCAAGAAGTCATGATTCGGACATTTTATCAAACACTTGATAGGTGTGTAGTAATAGTGTAGAACCATGCAATTCAAGAGTGAAATCATGCTAGAAAATTCAATTTAAAACCATCTATAGATACTTGATAACATCCTAAAGTAATATAAATCAAAACCCTTCATCAAATCTCTCAATAGATCTTGGTTTCATAGCTCAAAACATGCTAAAACAGTCATAATTTCATAAACCCCAACCTAGTGTATGGTGAAATTCATAATAGATAAGACCCATGAATAAGTCAACTTTTAATCATGCAATTTTGAGTGAAAGAAAGCTTGGGTATCATGGATAGAAGGAACCCATGAAAGAAACTCACATACCTTATCCTAGAAGAATAGCTTGATGAAGATTGGAGATGGGGACTTGAAGCTTGATTGAGAGCCTTAGAATTCAGATAAGTTTTAGACTTGAATTTAGGAGGTGAAATATTCTCGAAGTGTTTGGGAGTGTATTTGTGAATGTCTTGAATGATATAAGGGTGAAATAAGGCTAAGTATAGGCATTTTCATGCATGGGGACACTTAATCTCAAGACCCAAAAGCCTTGACCAAGATAAAAAATTGGCCCCAAAAATACGCAGAAGCGCGCCAAGGGAGCGGATCTTCTCTGAAAATCGCATTTTTGTAATATTCAAATTTTTCTATGGTCGCTCTTAAATCAGGGATAGACCCATTACCCACTCAATTTGACCCCTTGAACAAGAATATAAAGTCGATTTTTTGATATCACGTATGGATTTTGAGATGTATTGAAATTACAATTTCGGGCATTTTCAAGACATATTTTTGACACTTTTTGGGGTCGTTTCGATATCTCCCCCTTGGAAACATTCATCCTTAAATTCAAAGAAATGTATATGAGAGACACAAATATGACCATTTCATCCCACAAGGAGATGCAACAATGCACTTAAACATCATTTCAAAAATCTCATCATAAGGGTGAAATCATCGTGAACTTGTCAATTTAAACATGAATACATGCAATGACATAGTGTCTGATACATAAGCCTTGAGATAATATAAAGGACTTAGATCAATACCTTAGGCTTGAGTGGAGTGGAATATGTAAGGATATCACTTTTGCATGTCCGTTTAAGCCTCCCAAGTAGCACTTTCGACTTGTTGATTCCTCCAAGGAACTTAACGGAAGCGACATCCTTGTTCCTCAACCTATTCACTTATCTATCCAGAATCTGAACTAGAAACTCTTTATAGGTCAAATTATTTTGAACAACACCCGCCACATCAAGAGGCACAATAGCATTAACGTCACCCACATACTACCTACACATAGATACATGAAAGAGCAGATGAACCAACTCCATTTCATTAGGAAAATCCAACTCGTAAGCCACCTTACCAATCCTTCTCATCACCCTATAAGGGCCCACATATCTAGGGCTTAACTTTCCTTTCTTGCCAAATAGACCACAACCTTCATGGGCGACACCTTCAAGTAGACCCAATCACCAATCTTGAATTTAAGATCCCTTCTCCTCTTGTCGTCATAGGACTTTTGATGACTTTGGTACATCTTCAACCTTTCTCTAATCATCTTAACCTTCTCAAGAGACTCCTTAACCAGATTTGATCCTAACAAGGCCACCTCTCCAACATCAAACCACCCAACTGGTGATCTACAATGCCTACCATAGAAAGCCTCAAAAGGAGCCATTCTCATGCTAGAATGATAGCTATTGTTATATGCAAAATAAATCAATAGAAGATGATCATCCCTACCCTTGAGCTCCAACACATAAGCCCTAATCATGTGCTCAAGTGTTTGGATAGTCCTTTTGGCTTGGCCATCAGTTTGAGGGTGAAAGGTCATACTAAGCTTAACTCTTGTACCAAGACCACTTTGAAAGGACCTCCAAAAGAGTGACATATATTGAGCCCCTTGTTCTGATATGATGGACAAAGGAACCCCATGCATTCTTACCAAGTCATGAATGTATAACCTATCATAATCTTCAACCCTATATGTGGTCTTAACTGGTAGAAAGTGAGCCGATTTTGTCATCCCATCAACCACAACCAAAATGGAATCAAAATTCTTTCTAGTCTTGGGCAGTCCAAGCACAAAATCCATATTAATAACCTCCCACTTCCAAGTAGGAATCTTTATGTCTCGGATTTAGCCACCCGGCCTTTGCTTTTCAGCTTTGACTTGTTGGCAACTATGGCATCCTGATACAAATTCGATAATGTCCCTCTTCATGCCTCCCCACCAATACATATCCCTCAAATCTCTATACATTTTGCTGGAACTGGGGTAGATAGAATAAGAAGAATTATGGGCATCATCAAGGATTTTCTCCTTCAACCATCAACACAAGGCCCACGTAGCCTAACTTGGTATCTAAGGGCACCATCTCCCACTTAGAAGAAAACCTCCACCTTGCTCTTTTGCACTGAGCCTTGAACTTTAACAAGGAGGGATTAAGGTCTTGCTTTGCTATGACCTAATCAACCAAGGAAGACTTAGAACCATCAACAACAATGGCACCACCATTATCCCTCTCTTCCAACCTAACCCCAAATTTAGTTAACCGATGCAACTCCCCGGCCACATCTTTATCAACACCATCAACATGAGCTAGGCTACCCATAAACACCCTACTCAAGGCATCCGCCAAAACATTAGCCTTACCGGGATGATAATGCACAATCATATCATAGTCCTTAAGAAGTTCTAGCCAGTTTCTTTCCCTCAAATTGAGATCCTTTTGAGTGATGACATATTGGAGGCTCTTATAATTAGTGAACACATCAACATGAACCCCATACAAGTAGTGACGCCAAATCTTTAATGCAAACACAACGGCGGCTAATCAAGATCATGGATGGGATAATTCTTTTCCTACAATTTGAGTTATTAGAAGCATGGCCTATAACCTTACCATTTTGCATCACAACCTAACCTAAACCAACCCGGAGGCATCACAAGAAATAACAAATCCCTCTAACCCTCCGGTAGTGACAAGATTGGAGCAGACACGAGTTTATCTTTCAATGTTTGGAAACTCCTTTCACATTCATCGAACCATACAAATTTGGCTTTCTTTTGAGTCAACTTTGTCATAGGGAAAGCGATAGAAGAGAACCCATTCACAAACCTCCAATAGTTAGCCAATAAGCCTAAGACGCTCCTAATATTCAATGAGGTAAATGGTCTAGGACAATTCCTAATCACATCCGTCTTCTTTGGATCCGGCTTAATATCAACCCCTGATACCACATGTCCTTGGAAAGAAACCTCCCTCAGCAAAAACTCAGACTTCTCAACTTAGCATATAACTTCTCTTACCTTAATTTGTGCGACATAAGCCTCAAATGAGCCCTATACTCCTCCTCACCAAGAAAATAGATCAAAATATCATAAATGAATACCACAACAAATGAATCAATGTAGGGTTTAAAGGCCCTATTCATTAGATCCATGAAGATGGCCAGTGCATTAGTGAACCCAAAAGACATCACAACAAACTCAAAATGCCCATATCTAGTCTGGAAGGCCATCTTAGGAATAACACTCTCCCTCGCCTTCGCTTGATGGTATTACGTTATCGATAGTCAATGCACATCCTAAGAGACCTATCCTTCTTTTTCACAAACAACACCAGTGCACCCCAAGGTGATTGGCTAGGTCTAATGAAACCCTTCTCCAACTAGTCCCTCAATTGTTACTTTAAACTCCTTCAACTATGTCGGGACCATACGATAAGGGGGAATAAAAATCTATTAAGTATCGGGGAGGAGATCTATAACAAAATCTATTTCCCTTTTGGGAGGAAAACAAGATCATTTGGAAAAATATCAAGGAACTCATTTATAACTGGAACCGACTTTATGGGAAGGACTTAAGACTCCAAATCCCTAACTCTCACAAGATGGTAAAGACACCCCTTAGAGATCAACTTACGGGCTTTAATGCAAGAGCTGAATTTACCCTTGACCACTACATCATGACTCCCTAACTCAAAGATGGGTTCATTTGAAAATTAGAATTTGACCCTACTGGTTCTACAATCAATAGAAGCATAGTATGCATGCAACCAATCCATCCCAAGAATGACATCAAAATCAACCACATCCAACTCAATAAGATCAGAAGGCAACATTTTATGTAATATGAAAATAGGATAATTTTTGAAGACCTTTGTAGCAACTATAGATGCACCTATATTAGTAGACACCTCATATGAATCATGTAATAATTTGGGCTTAACACGAAACTTGTTGGCAACAAAGGAGGTAATAAAAGAAAGAATGGCATTCGGATCAATCAAAGCATACACATCAAAGTCAAAGACTTTCAACAGATCGGTAATGACATCAGGCACCTCATCAACCCCTTGCCTCCCATGCAAAGAAAAAAACCAATTATGCCTAGGAGTACCATCTTATCGGCCACATCTCCCCAATGGGACCGGATTAGCACCTTGTGGATGAAACTCTTTGATTCTGGGAACAATCCATCACCTTATGCCCAACTTCCCCACAACCATAACATGCATTAGTATCCCTCAAACATGGGACACTATGACCCCTACCAAATTTTGGACATCCACCATTAGGAACCATACCCTATTACCTTGGGCCCTTGGAAAATCATTGTAGCCCTCTTATTAAACTCATGAGAAGACCCTTGGCCTTGATGGAATTGGCCACACTTTTGGAACTTACCATCAAAATGACCTTGTTGGCCTCATGACTCCTTCTCTTCCATTTGTTCAGCATAGGTCATCAAACAGGATAAGTCCATGTCACTAATAAACATGGCAGATTGATAATCCTCACTCACCAAGTCAGAAACACCCATCACAAATTTGTTCATCCTAGACCTTGGGTTGGCCACTAAGTTAGAAATGTACTTAGAGAGTTAAGTAAATTTGAGGGCATACTCCCTCACACTCATAGGCCCTTGTCTCAAATTCATAAATTCCACCAATTTAGCTTTCCTAAGTTCAAGAGGGAAGAATCAATTAAGGAAAGCCACTTTGAACTCTTCACAAAGCACCAATTGTTAAATCCCCTCTCTTCCGTCCATTGTATGAACCATATTTGCGCAATCCCCTTGAGTTTGTAAGTCGCCAACTCTACCTTTTACTCCGATCTAACTCCCATATACCTTGTAGACCTCATCAATAAACTCTTGAGAGTCCTTATATACCTTTGACCCATAGAATTCTAGAATATTCATCATCATGAAATCTCTCACCTGAGAAGTTGGTATAGGAGCATGAGGGGCTTAGGCTCCTTGGTTGGCTTGGTTAGCCACAACTTATGCAAGCAAAGTGTGAGCATGCCAGAGCTCCCCATTAGCCGATTGCTCGTGGGGTATGTGGGTTCTTCTCCCTCTTATGTTAGGATGATATAGTATAGCAAAGAACAATCTTTAGGGGGGAATAACCTTACTTCAACTCTATAGCATAACTTAGAACATGAAAAAGGGAAACACTTCCTAAAATGCCTCATAGCCTCCTACTCATAGTTGTGGTGCACAACACAACCATGAATTAAGACTCTAATCGACGTAGTGTGTTGGATTCTAACAACCTACTACTTTGATACAAAGTTTTTCATGACCCAAGCCTAGCACCTAGACGAGACACGACACATGGGAATCCAAAGAGAACCCAAGAAAGTCTCTTAACATATAATTACCCATCCTTGGTCATAAAAGCAATAAAACATGACAAGAGATAGTAAATTATCATGACCGAAGCCTAGGGCCTAGACATGATAGGGCGAATTGGGGACTCAAAAGAACCCCAATCAAGCCTCTCAACTTATCATTACATATCATTGGTCGCAAAAGTATGTAAAAGACATAAAATAAGAATAAGGGGTAAAAAGGCTAAGGGATAGCTTGCCAAAATATCAACATCAAGAGAAAAGATGCCATAGCTTATATCATAATTGCACAACTTATCCATCAAGTACCTCTAAATACATAGATAGAGCAGGGGCCAGGACAAAGTAACTGGGCTCACCCTCATAGTCAAAATAGGACACAACTAGAATGTCTCAATATAAGGCAAGAGGAAAACATAAACCAAGGTCCCCAAAATGGATGACTCACCAAGAATCTTGAAATAGCATGGACTAACCACATAGAGAAGGAGGATGATTGACTTGTGCACCGGTTCCTACATGGTGATATCGTGTAGGCAAGAATATGTGTTAGTACATTTGAATGTACTAAGTATGTGGGATGCAATGCAACAAGAGATAAGCTTCATAATCAACATATATTACAATATACAATAGTCATGATATAACAATATGGCATAAATGATCAATGCATAAGTAAACATGATTAAGTGACTCACGCTCATATAGAAATATTATATGTGTAGAAGAGACCAAGCTAGCTATTCAAGGTATAAACCCCTTGGTGGATATATGGTATAAACCCCTCACATGATTTATGGTAATCACACCTTACCAACATGATGATGAAGTATAAACCCCTTGCATGGTTAATGAGTATAAACCCCCAACATGGGTACCCGGGCTCTTGTCCCCCCGGATCAGGTATGGTCTAATGCAGTACTTTATATAGAGTATATCATATATATAAGCTCATTTCGTCATAATAACATCAATTATATCATATCTCATACTTTGAACCTTTAATTTCTCAAGAAACTCTAGCTGGACATCTTATGAAACACTTAGGGTGTGTGAAATGGGGGTAAAAGACCATGCAATTTAGAGATCAAATCATGCACGAAAATCTATAGTAAAACCATTAATAAATACCTTGCAACACCCCCAAGAAATTCACATCAAAACCCCTTATCAATTCCAACATTAGATCTAAGATTTAGAGCTCCAGACATGCTTGAACAACCACACTTTCATGAACTAAAATCACTGTGTAGTAAATTTCTCAATATATAAGACACACATGTAAAATTAACTTTAAATCATGAAATATTTGTAAAAAAGAGACTTAGACACCATGAGTGTAAGGACCCAATGGTTTAACACCACATACCTTAGCTTTGAAGATGTTCTTGGTAAAGATTGAAGATTGAGGCTTGAAGCTTGAAGAGAATCCTTAGTTCTATATGAGGGTTTTGAGTCTTGAATTTTGGAGTGAAAATATAGCTAAGTGTTTTAGTGAGTGTTGGAAAATAATTAGGAAAATATGAGGGTGAAATTTAGTTAAGTATAGGTAGAAACACATTTGAGAAATCTTTGACCAAAGACTTAGAAAAATTTGGATAAACGAAAAAAACAGGCAGAAAAATACACCAATAAGCATCGTGGAGAGGACGTGCACTACTCTCTGGAAATCATCCCTTAAAAAATTATAATTGCTAAATTTTTACTCTTAAATCAAGGTTAAATCCTTTTTCAACTAATGTTGACCCCTAATCACAAATATGAAGTCAAATTTTTGAAATAATCAACAGATTTTAAGATATATGGAAATTAAAAGTTTGGGCATTCTGAGGCAATATTTTTAGGCACTTTTTGGGATCGTTTCAATATTTCTTCCTTGGAAACATTCGTCCCCAAATGTAAAAGATATGTACAACATAAAAGTGATCATGAATAAATCAGCCCCAACAAGAATGCAACATAACATACAGAACAGCATTTTCAAATTCTCAAATAAGTGTAAAATCATCATAAGTTTACCCACTTAAACATGAATGCAGATGTATGACATAGGGGCTGAAATGTAAAATTTGAAATCATATATGGAACTTAGAATTAGTACCATAGGCTTGAGTGGAGTTGAAAAGATGAGGATACTGCTTTTGCATGTCCGCTTTAGCCTCGCAAGTAGCACTTTTGACTTGTTAGTTCCTTCAAAGGACCTTAACGGATGCCACCTCTTTAATTGCCTATACAAGATCTGAACTGGAACCTCCTCATAACAACACCCACAAAATTAAGAGGCACAATGGCATTAGGATCACCGACAGATTTTCTCAACATAGAAAAATGGAACAACGGATGGACCAAATTTATTTCACTAGGCAACTTCAACTTATAAGCTACTTTGCCAACCCTCTTTATCACCTCATAAGGACCAACATATCTTGGACTCAATTTTTCCTTTCTTGCCAAAATAGACCAAACCTTTCATTGGAGAAACCTTCAAATAAAGCCAATCACCCACTTGGAATTCTAGGTCTCTTCTTCTTACAGCGGCATAGGATTTTTGACGACTTTGGGTTGTCATCAACCTTTCCCTAATCACCCTAACCTTCTAAAGAGCATCCATAACCAGATCCGGCCCCAATAAATCCACCTCTCCAACCTCAAACAAACCCACTGGTGATCTACAACATCTTCCATAAAGAACCTCAAAAGGTGCTATACCGATGCTAGAGTGATAACTATTATTGTAGGAAAACTCAAGCAATGGAAGATGGTCATCCCAACTATCTTTAAGCTCTAAGACATAAGACCTAAGCATATCTTCAAGTGTTTGAATTGTCCTTTCGGTGTGGCCATCCGTTTGAAGGTGGAAGGTCATACTAAGGTGAACTTTGGTACCAAGACCCCTTTGAAAAGACCTCCAAAAGTGTGAAGTGAATTGTGCACCACGATTTGATATCATGGATAAATGAACCCCATGAAACCTCACTAACTCACGGATGTATAACCTTGCATACGTTTCAGCCCCATATGTAGTCTTGACCAATAGAAAGTGACCCAATTTCATCATCCTATCAACCATCACCAATATAGAATCAAAACCATTTCTAGTCTTGGAAAATCAAACCACATAATCCATGTTAATCACCTCCCACTTCCAAGTGGGAATCTCAATGTCTTAGGTTAGGCCACCCAACCTTTGATGTTCGGATTTGACTTGTTGACAACTATGGCAACCAGAAACAAATTCAGCAATATCGCTCTTCATGCCTCCCCACCAATACATATCCCTCAAGTCTCTATACATTTGGTGGAACCTAGGTGGATAGAGTAAGAAGAATTATAGGCCTAATCAAGAATTCTCTCCCTCAAACTATCAACACATGACACACACAACCTACCTTGGTATCTAAGGGCCCCATCTACCTCTCGGGAGAAAACCTCTATTTTGCCCTCTTTCACCAAGGCCTTCATTTTAAGAAAGGGGGAGTCTAGATCTTGTTTTGCTATCACCTCATCAACCAAAGAAAATTTTGAACCATCAACAACAACCACACCATTACCCACATCTTCCAATCTCACCCTTAATCTAGCTAATCTATGCACCGCCCTAGCCATCTCCCTATCACCACCATCCACATAAGCTAGGCTACCCATACACACAAAATCAAAGCAAATATTTGCCTTAACCGGATGGTTATGCACACTCATGTCATAGTCCTTGATAAGTTCTAGCCACCTTCTATGTCTCAAGTTGAGATCTTTTTGTGTGAAGACATATTGGAGGCTTTTATGATCGATGAAGACATCAACATGCACCTCATACAAATAATGATTCCAAATCTTTTTTAATGCAAACACCACGATGGCCAACTCAAGATCATGGGTAGGGTAGTTCTTTTCATGTACTTTGAATTTCCTAGAAGCATAGGCTATGACCTTACCATTTGGCATTAGCACACAACCCAAACCAACTCCAGATGCATCACAATACACAACAAAATATTCAAGCCCATCTGGTAGTGATAATATAGGAGTGGACACAAGTCTATCTTTCAATGTTTGGAAGCTCTTCTCACATTCATCGATCCACACAAACTTAACCTTCTTTTGAGTCAATCTTGTCATAGGGGAAGTAATGGAGGAGAACACATTCATAATCCTTCTATAGTAACCCGCAAGGACCAAGAAACTCCTAATATTCAAT
>JAOTQJ010117576.1:0-43226 GCA_025642045.1 Solanum sejunctum
TTATATTTTTGGAATGTATATTTGGAAGGTAGATATTTTGTTTATATTTAGTCCTTAGAATTAGCTTTATATATATTCAGACTTTGTATATTGTTGATGGTCAAGAATAATATTTTTATTCTATAAAAAATAACTACTATAATTAATGATAAGGATAAACTAAAAATTAAGTTTGAAATTCTTATTTGATTTGATGAAGTAGATGAGTATTGTTGGATATCTCAAAATAGTATAGTAGATAAGTAAAGATGAACGGAGGAAGAAATAATAACAATAATACTATGTAATATTATCTTGTTGTTATTTATTTTAATATGTTTAAATTATAATTTAATTTAAAAAATTTTTAAAAATAAAAAAAATATGTGGGGGCCCGGCAAGGCCCTCACACCACATACAAATGGGTTGGGCTAGCTACTTTCTAGCTCATAGAAAAAAGGGCCAGCCCGACCTGGCCTGTCAAACATCAAAGCCTGTAAAGGCTACCCCAGATGGGGTAACTAGCCTATATTGACAGCTCTAACAAACTTTAAATAAAGATAAGAGTTACAACCATACAATCTAATTAAAGAAAATTGATTGTTTGGTATTATATCCTGCTCTAATGTGTTTGTTGTAATGTCTAAAACCAATATATAGCCAGTAAAGTATTTAAGAACTTGAGAAGAAATTCAAAAAAAATGTATAATTCACTTTATTCAACACTTTTCGACTATTGATTAATATTTTTGACAGAGTATTACTCTAATTTATTAAAAATTTGAAGAATGAGAGTGCAAAAGGAGTTTTAAGAAAGATAAATGATATAAATATTAGTAAAGAAAATGTAAGAAGGTTAAACAATATTTTCGTGATTTCTTCTATTGAGGACAAGAAAAATAAAAACGATATAATTTTCTTTTTACTTTTATTATAAATAATTAATTTTTTAATTAACGCATAATTTGTTATTAATAAAAGTTTGAGGCCCCCCAAAATTGGGGGCCTAAGGCATATGCCATAAAATTTCTAAGGAAGAAGCGGTGCTGGATCTTTTTTCATCCTTCATTATTAGCAAAGAGGAAGGAATTCTCCGAGTTAGAAAGTTAGCTCAAAGAAAGAAGACGTCGGTTGGATCCAGATATTGGAGTAAAAACAAAATGTGTTGTTGAACTGATCAGACTCTATAGTGGGCAGAACGAGAGGGTTATAATATCTAGCCAGTTATTTGATCCTCTAAACTTGATCAAGGAGCAACTCAATTCTCTCTTTGACTGGACTTTAGGTCGGGAAATTCTTTATATGGACGAAAATCTTGATGTTTCTGCCCACTGACATTGACATGGGAGGTTGAAAAGTTCAAAAAACAAACTAGAAAAAAATATCATTCAGATGTATTTCTGTCCAGGCATGAAGAGAATACTTCATGTTCTATGGCAGAGGATTACATACTTGAATCCATGGTTCAGTCTGAGGGCCTTCGTCATATTTTTGAAAAACTATCTAATACGCCTCATGTGGTGTCCATTACATGCTTTAGTTCTTGTAACCAACCATCAAAAGGCAGTAGTTAGGTACATGAAGCAATCTGACTTGTTTAGTGTATTTTGGTAATTGTTAGTCGTTGTAAAATGGCTCAAATATTTTATCTCTTTCTTGTAAGGCTAGGATGTTGTTACTGTTTCTACTACTTCTTTACAGGCATTTTACCTTGTAATCCGGCTTCTTTATGTATTGTGCTGTATCTTGTAATCTTAACTTTCATCAACACTAGTGCATACTAGATGCTCAAAAGATAGTGGAAATAGGAAATTAATAATCTGATTTGAGCTTGCATGAACTAAGTACTTCAAGTCAATACTGAATCAAATATTTCATACATACCTCATGATAAATTCAATTTTCAACTAACCACTGGTATATCAAAATGATTCAATTTTCTAAAGCCTTAAGTGGCTATATCACCATTCATAGGTGCAACAACCTTCAGGTTCTCGAAGATTCTTTGACACAAACTTGTTCCTCCTTTTCAATATTCACTGAAACAATTCGAAAATTGAATAGGATTATAATTTGGAACAGAAAAACAAAGGAAAGATCACCATGAACTTATTACTAAAACAAAATTGGGATATAAATAAACGGAAAGCAAGAAAACTGTAATTTGGGAGTCTTCAACTTGAAGTAAACAATGACTACAAAGACGATGAGAAAAAAAGAGCACAAGATTTGTTGCACATCAAATGGAGGAAATTCCATAAGCTTAGCAATTTTTCAGGGTCAATTCTTAATATCTCTATGGTAATAGCTACTTTCATTTACCGCAGGTTATGGTAAGGGAGGCAAAGATATTAGTAATTGTTATCCAGTTTATTACAGGTGGAGAGTTATCAACTAAAATTGTGACTTCAGACTCATTTGGTGCTTACAAGTTTTTGTGAGAATTTTTACTATGACTAAAGCTTATCACATGATTTATTAGTGTAAACGTAAAGTATGGGCGAATGTGTGAAGAAGATGCAAGGAAGTATTTATAGCAACTTATTAATACTGTTTTGTTGTTATAGCAAAGAGATCTAAAGGTAAGCAGTGTTGCTGTTGCAGCACTTAAAAAGATTATTTGTAATCTTTTTGCTCCTGTCTCTATTTTTATTACTTCTACTCTATCTTTTTTTGCGGTTATACTTATACTAGTTTCTACGAATGTGTGTTGCACGTTAATAGTAGCATATGGATATTTAGTTAATTATTTTTACGAAGGAATAACAAATTAAATCGAAAACTAGAATGTTCATTCAACAGGACCTTTGAGTATCTGTTTGTTATGATATACTAAATAAATAAAAGATATATTTATATATCTAACTTATGTTTAGTCATTCACAACATCTTCAATTGCACAAATCAATTCTTTTTTAAATAACTTAAACTTTTGAAGAAGATACCACATTCTCTTCTAATAAGATCAGTTCTTAATTACACGACGTCCAAATTTCACGTATGTATGTGTCTTGAGACAGAACGACCAACTTCATGCATATGTATATTCCTCCTATTTACTTTTCATATTTCAAATTGTTTGTCTTACTTTTCTTTTTAGTCTATTTAAATAAAAAAACAACTCTTTCTAATGTGAAGATAACCCCTATTGTAAATAAAGTGATTTAGGAAAATATGTAAGGTACAACCTCTCCCTTTATAATGTTACATATATTATTCACAGTTAAAATATTCAAATGAATAGGAAGACACATTGTTCATTTACGTGTAATAGTAACAATTTTGATTCCCAAAAACGAGTTATTTAAAAATCATCAACTTGAATATTCCACAAATACAAAATCATAATGAGCATTCACAAAGCCACACAAAAAGTGATAACGTATTGCTTTTATTTAATAAAGTAAAAAAATAATAACAATTAAGGATAGTGTATAGAGAAGTATAATAAAGGAAGTCTGAGCAAACTTTCGGTGTAGTTAAAACGTAACACATACCATCCTTATTTGTTATTATTTTTCACTTTATAAAATAAAAGTAATATGTTATCCCATGTTGGTGTCTTTCCCATCACTTTAAATGGTGTCTTTAACTGTTCATTCAGTGCTGGAAAACAAATCCACACCTCATATGATGAAGCTGAAATCCCAGGCCAAAAGTAAGAGTGTTTTGGGAATTAGCTATGACTTGTTCAGGATTCTGATGGGAGAAAATGGTTATGCCAAAGAGAGAAGAGAAATAGTTCTAAAATTTCCTGGTCTTCAGGTACTTAAAGAAGGACGCACTGGTCGGAATGAGAACAGCCTCATGTGGAAGTTTTGAAAACGGTTGAAACAGAGAAGCACATCCTTTTGTCGGGAACACCTTTCCAGAATAACATCAAAGAGCTGTACAACATTCAGCATAATTAGTCCAAAGTTTGCTGCAGGTTTGGAGCAAATATGGGTTTCTCTTAGCAATTCCGTTGACAAAAAAGTTCGAGCATCGGAAGAGCTTAGGGATATCATTTCACCACTAGTCCATAAATATGAAAGTGTAAAAAAGGTAAGCCTTCCAGGTATCTTGGATACTATTGTATACTTAAAACCCATAGAGTTACAGGAGTTGCTTAAAGAAATTTCAGAGAATCCAGCCTTCTTTTACGAACAAAATCTGGTATTTCTTATCTTTGTTCATCCTTCATTAGTGACAAAGAGGAAGGAGTTTTCTGACTTAAAAAGTCAACTCAAAGAATGAAGATATCGGCTGGATCTAGACATTGGAGTAAAGATGAAATTCATTGTTGAACTGATCAGACTTTGTATTGAGTGAAAAAAGAGAGGGTTATAATATTTAGCTAGTTACTTGATCCTCTAAACTTGATCAGGGAGCAATTCAACTCTCTCTTTGGCTGGACTTTAGATCGGAAGATTCTCTATATATGAATGAAAAACTTGATGTAAAGCAACAGCAGATATCAATAAACTCTCTTAATGATCCAAAGAGTGATGTCAAAGTACTTCTTGCATCAATAAAAGACTGTTCATAAGGGATAAGTCTTATAGGGGCTTCAAGAGTGGTTTTGCTTGACATTCTCTAGACTCCCTCAATAGAACGGCAAGCCATTAGCCAAGCCTATAGGAATGGCGAGACAAAATTTGTTCATTTTTACTATCCAGTGACATCGATGGGAGGTTGACAAGATCAAACAACAAACTATAAAAAGTATCATTCAGATGTACTTCAATCCAGGCATGAGCACTTCTGTCATATTTTTGAAAAACTATCTCATGCGCACCATATGGTGCCCATTACATGCTTTAGTTCTTGTAACCACCCTTCAAAACGCAGTAGTTAGGTACATGAGGCAATCCGACTTGTTTAATGTATTTGGTAATTGCTAGTCTTTGTAACATGGCTGAAATGTTTTATCTCTTGTAAGGCTAGGATGTTGTTACCGTTTCTACTGCTTATTTATAGGCATTTTTATCTTGTAAGTAGTCCTTGGACAAACTTTCAATAAAGTCATAAATGACTAATTTGAGCAAAATAAAAGTATAAATTAAAGAAGTCTAAAGGAGAGAAAATTAAAAAACAAAATAGAGAATATTTTAACTTAAGACTCTTCCCACTTTTAGTAATACATGATGATATGATCCTTAGTTGACAATGCAAAATTTATTTATTGTGCTTTATCATCTAACTATTAGTTAAGTCTTAACTCATAACTTTCATCGGCACTGGTGCATACCAGATGCTCAGAAGATATTCTTGTAATCTCAGGTCAGAGATTTTGTGGAGGAAGCATTGCTTCTCATATGTTGCTGGTAGTTTAAATAGTGGAAATAGGAAATTGTTAATCTCCTTGCACAATGATCTGAGCTTCATACTAGAATCAGTATACACACCTCACCATGGATTGTTAGCAACTAACCATTTACATCTCCGCCTTGATTAAAACTTAATTACCTCATTAATTTTCTATCAGCCTCACTTATGTCGAATTGATTATAACTTAATTACCTCATTTACATCTCCGCCTTCTTTTGGATAATCTACCTTTCTGTTTGATTTGTAATTTGTCTTTTGAACTTTCTGCCTTCCCGGCATGTTTATTTCTTAACAACCAATGCTAAATGATCGAGACTTTGAGGTATATTGGTATGTTGCTTCACCATTCACAGGTGCAATAACCTTCAGGTTCTTTGACAGGAACCTGTTTCAATACGAAGATCGAATAGCATTATAAATTGGAACCCTGAATCCATCAAATTGCACCACCATTAGTTCACTATAGTAGCATATTAGTTTTTTAACATTGCATAAAAATAAATTTTGACAGCCTAAACAACAACAATAACATTACCCCAATTCCTCAAAGGCTCCCACTCATTGCGGGATAAGGGGAGGTCGGATGTACGCAGGCTGACCCCTATGTTTAAAAACATAGCGTGACTGTTTTCGGATGATCCATGATGAGCGTCGAAAGTTGCGTTGACTAACTGCTACTTCACAATTGAAAGAACCGCAGACAGTTTAAAGAGCCATTTTGCTTTATTCCATCATACCCCAAAGCCAAAAAACAGTAAATCTTTGACAGCCTAAAGTCGATATATTTTTCAGGCATTGGGTACTGAGTTTCTTTAGGGTGTGTTTGGAAATCATTTTTTGTTTATTAGATTGTATAATTATTAAGATAGTAATTAAATAATCTAACTTGATATCACATAATATAGAAATAATAAGAAGCTTTTGTTCTCACATAATTACTTCGTCATTATAACGCCTCTTACTCTTGAAATACATCAAAACAGCAAATGAAGAGAAAGTGAGGAACAATGACAAACAGCTGTTGTAATGTTCCTTATGCCGCTTACTGTTAACATAACATCCTTGCTAGTTTTAGCTAAATTATCAGGATGTTGTTGGTCTTTAATTTGTTTTCATGTTATGTTTCAGAGCATTTGAAAACTATTAGATGGTTGGATTGACACTTAGGAAAACACCTAGTTAACAATCAACTCTGGAATATTCTTTTTAAGGAAAAATTACTCGGATACACAAATATATATTAGTTAATTAACTAATATAGATATAGCTTGAATTAATTACGACTCGGAACAAACATCTAGTTGTAATTACAATTTGAGTTTTGTATAATGCGCACGCTTTATATAAACATCGTGCGCAATTATATAAAAGTTAGGCGTTAATCAAATTGTATAGCGAACTGTGAATTCTATAGCAAATTATGCGAACGTTGTACACGAAGTGTATAACAAAATATTCAAACACCATATAAAAACTGCGAATTGTATAGCGAATCATACAAACATATGTAAATATTGTGCGAATTATATAAATACTGCTATAACTATATATAGTTACAAAATGTAATTACTCAAACTGTAGTTATGGAGCATAATTAAAATACTTTTGAATGGTTTTATGTGAATATTCCTCTTTTTCTAACACCTTAGGTTCAATAATGTGATTTTAATAATTGTCAAAATCCAAATGAAATTATACTCGATGTTTTTCTATCTCAACTTATCTTGAAATGGAGTTTTGAATGCGTTGTTTTAAGTCAAAAGAACGGTTTTCTTTTTTGAGTCTCTTTTGACACAAAAATCAGGAAGAAATATTTTCTCTAATCTCGAAAATACCCACTGTATGACAATAAAACTCGCGTCGAGAAAATAATAATCAAGGAATGAAAAATATTACAACAATCGTAGTATTTTATTTCAAGAAGTGAGTTCTACAATCTCTATGAATCCTCTGATTCGCCTTTTCAAATCTAAATTCAAGGGCTCTTTAGCTTATTCTTGAACCTTGAAAACTCGATAGATTTTATCTTGACTTGTATTTGAATTCAAAGGGTTTTGGGCTTAATCTTAAATTCGGTGGTCTTGATCTTGATATGTGGATTTGATGATCTGAACTTGAACTTGATACGATCTTGTTCTTGAACTTGATCTAGACTGGTAATTGAATACAAGGGCTTTTGGGCTTATTCTTGAATCCGGTGGTCTTGATCTTGATGGTTTTTGAACTTGAATGCTTGATTTCTTGATTTCTTGAATTCTTGAATTCTTCTTGTTGCTTGTAGAGAAATCCACGCATTTGATCCATAAGCTCTCTCTGGCTTCTTGTTAGAACTCTTGATGTGAATTCTGAATTATGAGGACTCCTTTATATAGTTGTAGAATAGAGGAGTCATGATAGAATCGGGCTTTCTTCTGGCCAATCAAATTTAAGGTGATATGCCGCAGGAAAAGTGAGAAGAATAGGACTCCTTTTAAGTGACATGGCGATATTTGATTGGTTGAGACACATCACTTGCACATGTGGCACATATTTATTGGCCTTTGATTTAGACAGGAATGCCATGTCATTTTGACACATGGCATGGTCCTATTGATTTCTTTATTTGACTGGCATGCCATGTCATCCGACACGTGGCATCACGTAGGCCTTTAGGATAAGAGGATATTGGGCCCAATGAATTGGATCATCTTTTGTAGCCTAAATAAATGAACTTGGGCTTTTAATTAAATTCATATTTTTTTGGACTTAATTAATTAACCTAATTATATTCATCCACAATATTCATTTTGAATTAATATATTTTGAATTACTTTATAAAATTTATATTTAATAAATTTCGAATCATTTTATAAAATTTATATTTAATAAATTTTACATGATTACAAATATCTCTTACTTTAAATTTTGTCAAAATATTTTACATTTAAAGACTACAATTGAAGTACTAATTTAACTTTATTTGAGAATTAGAGGGTTGAACATGCACTTAGTTCAAAATTGATTAAAAGAATGCATAAAGTACATACTCATATCACATCAGTGATAAATTGACCCAGAAACTTTTCCAATATTTATGACATCTATTTAGACTGTTTGGTGCCACCCCATTTATTATATATAAAAACAATAGTGGGCCCATTTCCATATAACCCTAAATTGTGATCTTGTCACAGCACAGTTTGCCTGTTCTCAATTGGAAGAAATGAAAGTGATCACCAACGTAGACAAAGTTTACCCTTTAGGAGTCTAATTCCTTATACGGTAAAGTCCTACTAGGACTTCGATTAATAACGGCACAAAGCAATATTCTGACCAAATTGGTGTAGGACGCGAATTTCTCGGACACCTACAAATAGACCTTACTTCTTATTCTTTTAGCATCAATAAGCACTCCTTGGAACTAGACCCGGAGCATCAAAGTGTGAGGTACAAATATTTATTTATTTCTTTTATGTATTTTGTCTCTTTTTTTTTTTATAGGTCCATAAATTCAAAATTCTTGGTATTACAAGAATTTGGTCTTGAGTATGAAGGGATGGATCCGGTCCCCCCCCCCCCTAAGCAAGGTATCTATATGGACACACATTCCCACCTTAAGAACAAAGTAACTGTTTGGTAGCTCTTATCGCGCAAAGGAATGGATACTCATTCCCGCCTTACGAACAAGGTAACTTTATGGTAGTTCTTGTGGCGCAAAGGAATGAATACTCATTTCCGCCTTAAGAATAAGGTAACTTTATGGTAGTTCTTATCGCGCAAAGGAATGAATACTCATTTCCACCTTAAGAACAACAATTTGAAGAGATCCTTACTCTGAGAAGGAATGGATACGCATTCCTTCCTTAAGGATGACAATTTGAAGACGTCCTTATGGTGAAAAGGAAATGGTTATGCATTCCCACCATAAGGATGACAATTTGAAGACTTCAACTTGTAAACTTTGAAGATTTTTTGAAGTTCGTGCACTTAGTGGCTTTGTAGAACCATGGTGGATTTAAATTTTAATTTAAAAACTTGAAGAATTTGAAGGCTTCAACTGACCCAAAGACCTGAGTAATTTGCATATTTGGAAGATCTAAAGACTTTAACATGCATACTTTGAACATTTGCAAACTTCGACCTGTAGATTTGAAGAATTTGAAGACTTCAATCTACAACCTTGATAGACTTGAAGACGCCAACTTAAAGATTTACTTCAACTTACATACTTCAAGAATTTGAGGACTTCAGCTTGCATACTTGAAGAACCTGAAGACTTTACCTTGTGTTCTTAAATGATATAAAGACTTCAATTTGCATACTTGGAGGATTTGAAGACTTCATCTCATATACTTTCGAAAACCTCAACTGGTGTACTTGGAGGTTTGAAGGCTTCAACTCATGGATTTTAAGACTTCATCTCATATACTTGCAGGATTTGAAGGTTTCACCTTGCATACTCAGAGGATTTGAAGACTTCAACTCGCATACTTAGAAGATTTAAAGACTTTGACTTGCGCACTTCAAGGATTTGAAGGCTTCAACTTGCATATTTAGAGGATTTGAAGTCTTCATCTTACGTACATAGAGTATTTGAAGACTTTGAATTTCATATTTGGAGAGATATGAACACTTCAAGCTGCAGACTTAGAGAATTTGCAGACTCTAATTTGCATACTTGGATTATTTGAAGACTTTAAGTACGTTGTTTAGGAAGCTCATATTTGATAGAGGTTTGCCCTCATCAAGTCACCACCATTTGGCATGAGTCCATAGTTTGGTGAAAAGGTACTAACACTCATGTAAGAGATCAAGTAGGGATATGTCTTTTTGACACTCATGCAACTAAACTTAGAATATATTCCAAGTGCCTACATACCTTAATGAAGAGTATCAAATCACAACGTATTTGGGAGAGTGAGTGTTTTTTTTGGTGTGCCGCACACAATTTATATTCTTGTAGGCTCGGAGTAACATGCAGTTTATGCTTGTACATCATAGAGTGTTATCTCACTTCAAAGGTAGTACCTCTTGAGGAATTTTACACATATGGGACCAACCCTTACGCTATCCGCATCGACAAGTTTATAAGCGTCATTTGAATACGCTTCTTGTACTACATATGGTCCATCCCACTTCGAGGTAAATTGTCCCCAAGACTTGTGTGAAGTGATAATGGGTCTCTTTACTGCGAGGACTTGGTCTCCAACTTGAAAGCACCTCAGGCGAACCTTTTTTGTAAAAGCACGGATAGATGAGCTTAATAGCATTCAAGATTTTGTTGAGCTTCGAGCCTCTTTTCATCTAGCTCTTCTAACTTAGAGAGTCGTAGTTGAGCATTCTCTTCTTTGGTAAGCCCCTCTTGAATGGCAAGTCTCAAGGAAGATATTTGTCACTCAAGTGGTAGGGCTGCTTCAACTCCAAAAGCAAGTAAATATGGGGTTACTTGAGTTGGTGTATGATATGTTCTCCTATATGCCCACAAAGCTTCTTCTATTCTTTCATGCCAATCTCGTTTGGACTTAGGGACTACTTTCTTCAGGAGATTGCATAGAGTCTTATTGAATGCTTCAGCAAGATTGTTGGTGACAACATGATACATAGAGGATTTATTCTACTTAAAGCTAAAAATATCACAAATCTTATTCATAAATTTGTTATCACATGGCTTGCCATTGTCGGTTATTATGTATCGAGAATGCTAAATCGGTATATGATATTCACCCGAATAAAGTTTGCAACATTCTCCTTCTTTACTTCTTTGAGAGCGATAGCTTCAGCCCATTTTGAGAAATAATCTGTTGTAGCCAAGATATATAGGTGTCCACCAGAAGATTTTAGGAGTGGTCCAACTATATCCAATCCCCAAGCATCAAATGGCCAAGATGCAAAAGTCGGGTGCAAAACTTCAGGCAGTTGATGTATGAAGTTCGCATGGAATTGACAAGCTTTGCACCTTCAAGCATAATCTAAGCAATCTTTTACCATGGTTGGCCAATAATACCCCATTCTCTTTATGTGAAAATGGAGCTTTGGTCCAGATTGATGCGATCCACATACTCACCAATGTGCTTCCTCTAGAGCTTGCCTTGCTTCTTCCTTTCCTAGACATCAAAAAAGTATCCCCTTAAATGATCTTCCATATAGTATGTCCTTATAGTAAAGGAAATGAGGTGCACGATGACGAATGTTAATCCTCCTTCTGACATCATCCGGGAGTATCCCATAACATAAGTAGTCGATGATAGCTTATCGCCAGTCCTCTTTGTTGACTTCAAAAACTCCAAGAACATGCTCAAGCTTATCCTCCATATGTTCATCTTCATCCAGTGGTGGTACTATCTATTTTTGGCATATAGTAACTTGTGTTTGATTAGGAAGAGTTAGAGTCAAAGCTAGAGCAGCTAAGGCATCAACTATTTTATTTTGCTTTCTCGATACATGTTGGAGGGTTACATTTCCAAGCCATCCTATTAACTCTTGAGCAAAACAGTGATATGGGCGCGATTTGGTCTTCCTGACCTCATAAGTTCCCAAAAGCTAGTTAATCACTAGTTGAGAGTCACTAAAGAATTGCAATTGTAATTGTTTAATGTCGACAGCCTTTTTAAGACCAACTAACAATGCTTGATATTTTGTGACATTATTAGACCAACGTTATTTCAATGTGAAGGAGAATGGTAGGACCTCTCCTTATGAAGTGAAAAACACCACTCCAGTGCCAGCTCTGCCACGATATGCATCCCCATCAAAGTACATCTTCCAAGGAGGTTGTCTTTCAATAACTATCATATCTTCATCAGGGAGCTCATCAGTTAGCTCCCAATCATCTGGTATCGGACAGTCTGCCAAGAAGTCTGCTAATGCTTGTCCCTTTATAGCTTTTTGAGGGAAGTACACGATCTCAAACTATTGGAATTGGAGATACCATCTTGCCAGTTGGTTGCTGAGGACTGGTTACAAGACAAACTTGATGGGATTAGCTTTAGATATGTGGCGAACAACGTGAGCTTGAAAATAATGCTTCATCTTTTGAATTGAGAAGACTAGAGCCAAACATAAATTTTTGATTGGTGAATAATTCAACTCATTTCTATCATCGTTCTGCTCAATTAGTAGAAGGAGTTTTCTTTGCCTTCACTATTCTTTTGAACTAGTAGGGCTCCAACGGACCTATGTTGCGTCGCAATGTAAAGTATCAATGGCTTTCCAGGTATAGGGGCTGCTAGAACTGGAGGACTTGCCAGATATGCTTTGATAATTTCAAAAGCTTTGCTACATGTTTGGTACTACTTAAAAGGAACACCTTTCTTCATAAGATGACTGAACGATTGGCATCTCCCAGCTAGATTCGAGATGAACCTCCTCAGGTAAGCTAACTTTCCTTGAACGCTTTTAACTCATAAATATCTTGAGGCACAGGCATCATCAGAATGGCATCGACTTTATCTTGATCAATCTCGATCCCTCGGTGTCGCACAATAAAGACAAGAAATTTTCCAGAAGTAACCCGAAAGGTATATTTCAATGGGTTCATCTTTAGCTGATATTTTCGAAGCAATTCAAACACCATTCTTAAGTCTTTCAAAAGGTCGCCCCTCTTTCTTGACTTCACCACCAAGTCATCAATATAACATTCAACATTTTTGTGAAGTAAGTTATCAAATATATTCTACATAATCCTTTGATATGTGGCACCAGCATTTTTCAGACCAAAAGGCATCACTTTATAGCAATAGATACCTTTAAGGGTGCCAAATGTGGTGAATTCTTTACCCTTTAGTGACATGCAGATTTGATTATAGCCAGAAGAACCATCCATGAATGCCATCGCCTTATAACTAGTTCTAGCATCAATCATTAGCTTTGGAATGGGTAGTGGGAACTCATATTTTGGACATGTATTGTTAAAATCTCTGAAGTCAATACAAACTCGAATATGGCCATTCTTCTTCCTCACAGGAACAATGTTTGAAATCCATGTAGGGTATTTAACTTCACGAATGAAGCCTGCGTCAATAAGCTTGTTAACTTCATTCTTGATCAATGGGACCAACTCTAGCCTAAAACGTCTTTAGGCCTGCTTTACGGGATGAGCACCATTCTTGATTATCAATGGGGGACTGCTACTTTTGGATTCAAGCCAGCCATTTCTTTGTAACTCCAAGCGAAGACATCCTTATACTCTTTGAGTAGATTCATATAAGCATTTTCTTCCTCAGATTCTAGAAAAGTGCTTAAGTTGGCCTTGGGTCTTCATCGGTGCCAAGGTTAACTTCCTTTAAAGGATCCATCATGGCTTTCAATCCTTCTTCCAGTTATAGTGGAGCATCTCCAACATTTTCTTCCTCTCATGGATCATTCTCACTAATAGATATGTGGTAACTCCCAGCAATGTGTTCTGATCCTCCATCAACCTTTACTTGAGATGAGGCATCGAGCTCCCTTAAAGCTGCAATATGATATGAGGAGCCCACACTTTCTTTATCTTCCTCACCTCCCTTGGTGTAAACCATGGTGTGAGTCGTTGCCTTTAGCACCTCTATAAAACCATGAGTTCCATTTTTCGCTTTATCCTTGAATGAATTATGCTTTGGATATCCTTTTGGATAAGCAGAGCAAGTGTTGTCACACTAGGTAACTTCTCCGATGTTTCTTATTTTCTTTCTTTAATTGTCCTAACCTCTCGAACACATAAGTTCTTGTAGTAGGTTTTCTAAGTCGATTGAAGACATAAGGCCTTTTGTTAGAAGAAGAGGACTCATCTTTGATGGTGATGTAATTGTTACTTGCTCTTCATATGAAAATACGGACTATAGGTGGTTGGCTATAGCCCTAACCTTCGCGTACTTTCCTGGTGACATCATCTGATGGGAGTTTCCATAATTTAGATGGCTTATTAGGGTTATATCTAGCCTTTGCAAGTAACTTCTAAGCATTTGGATCAAAGCCTTTTGTATATTTTGTAGGGAATGACATATCTTGTGGTGGATTTTGAGCCACAAAATGTCTCAGTAGCTTTGAAGACAAGTTGATTGCATCAATGCATTTGATAGAAAGAGTTAGCCCTTATAGTATATTTCCCTGAATATCAGATGATTGACATGTCTCTTTCTTTACCTTTGGAACATAACAGGGTACAAAAGTTAGATTGTTTTTCAAGGACATGATCTTTCCTTTATCTGGACAAGAATCTAACTCCCCTATACTGGCCTTGACCTTTCCAACCACCACATCAGTTTTTTTGCTGGCAAGCGTATTAGACCTGGATAATTTGACATCATCAAGTTTCAATTCCTTCACTATACAATTTTTCAGATAGAATTTTGCATTAGCAAAGTGTTACTCAGGTTGATTCAATGGATCATCATCAGCAACTATTTTCCTTTCAATTCCATCTTTGAGATACTTTAAACAGTGGTAGTAAGAGGATGAGACAATTTTGTTCTCGTGCACCCAAGGCCTACCAACCCATAGCTTGTATGAAGTCTTTGCATCGATACGTGCATCCATGCACTAGATTGTAGATCACCAATATGGATTTCTAACTTAATGGAGCCTATAGACCTCTGCCCCTTGAATGAATCCTTGTATTAACAAATGACTTTCACTAAGCTCCTCAGTCGTGATCCCTAGTTCTTTCAATATATGGATGGGCAGAATGTTAACCCCAGAACCTTCATCAATCAAGATTCTATTTATCCTCTTCTCTAGTATGTGACCCACCATGTACAATGGACGATTATGTAGCTTTTCACCAAATAGGAGATCATCTTCTGCAAATCTGATTTTTGTATCACATGTATGTGCTTCTTGGTTCTTCAGGATTCTTAGAGATAAGGGAGATGCTTTTGATGAGGTTTCACCTATTTTTTCTTTTTTATCCGTCGGAGACATCTTTCATGAACTTTCACCTGCTGACTCTCCTTTGTCAGCATTAAACATGATGACTCATTATTGTCTTGGGTAGTTCTAGTATGAAACCAACTCGACAAGAACTCTTCGAAAGTCACAAGACGTCGTGCCTTATGCTAGTGATGCACTTTTACCCTTTCTTTCTTTAGATGAGTGACTAGCTTTTGCTTCCTTAGACTCCTCACCATCCTCCCCTGGTTGTTTTCTTAGATGATTCTCTTTATGAACTTGTCTTCTTACATCTTCGCCTAGTCACCAGAATCCACTCTTCATCATTATCTCTATCTATTTGGATTTTGTTTTGCTCTAAGGACTTCTCTTTTTCAGGAGTATATATCTGGATTGTTCAAGCAAGCCAAAAGTGATAGAGATTTGGTTAGAACTTGCTTTCTAATCATCAAGGACAATCTTTTCCCCCCTAGTCAATTGCATAACTTTGTCTTTGAAGATGAAATATTTTTCAAGAGGATGACCCAAAAGTCTTGATATTTGCAATAGTTTGGATCATCGGTCTTTCCAGCTTCATCGGATTGTTTCATCTCTGATAACTCGATGAGCTTCAGTTCAACCAATTCATCAAATATTTGAGAAACATCAGAATCTAGAAAGGGATATTCTTTTACTTGCATCTCCTTTAAAGTCAACATTCGATTTGGATGGCATTGAGAAGTTGTCTTTGCACTCTGATTCCTACTATCCTTCATAGTAAACATCACAGCCAATGCATTGACATTCATGGATTCTGTGTTATCATTCTTAAGCATAAATTTGCTCTAATGCGTTGGTTCCTGCTTGTTTTTCCTTTGCGAGGATCATGAACAAGCATCCCATCTTTTCCGATAGAAGATATGTTGTACTCCATATCATGAACACGAGTCACTAGATCTTCAAAGGACTCAGTTTTGATCCTTTTCAGGATGTACAGAAGCCCACAGTGTATTCCTTGGATGCACATTTCTATTGCAAAAGCTTCACTAAGTCTATCTTTGCAGTTGAGACTTACATTCCTCCATCGATTCATGAAGTCGATGACTGGTTCATCCTTTTTTTAGCTAGTATTTGTAAGTTATATCATACTTACTGTGTGCCTTGTGCTATAGAAGAAATTGAAAAACTCGTGCTCTAGTTGCTTCCAACTGTTAATAAACTGAGGCTCAAGATCTATGTAACAGTCAAAGGTATTTTTCTTCAAAGAACGGATGAATTGATTGATGAGATGATCTCCATAGGTCCCAGCACTATTACATGTCTCTACAAAGTGTGCAACATGCTGCTTTGGATTCTCTTTGCCTTTGAATCGCTGAAATTTAGGAGGTTGATAACCGGCAGGCATTCTGAGGCTATTAATCCTTGTAGTGTAAGGCTTGGCATACATATTGGAAGACCTTGTGGAGATTTCATACTTGTCTTTGATTGTCCCTTCGAAGAACTCCTTCAGTTAATCAAGTAGGATCATTCCTTTGGTATAAATTGGCAACTGTTTGATAGTTGATGCTTGCTTCACAAGATTTTCAGCCTCTTGAATCTCAATACCCTTCCCAGGTACAGGGCTAGATTCTCCATCTAGTAAACTATCTACCTTATCCATCAACTTATCGATGTGAGAGTCTTGGTGTTACACATGCCTAGTCAGTCCTTCAATCATTTTTGTCAGATTTGCAAGTTGTTCCTCCGTGGATGAAGCATTAGTTGTCATCGCTTGCATGACTGTTGGAGGCATAGAAAAGTAGCATCGATTATCATGAAAGTTGATCTTCAGAGGTCTCATATTATGTGACGCATGTGGAGAAGATTCATTAGATGAGTCCTAGTCTTTCTTTGCAGTGGAATTCTTGGAACCAGATACCTCAAGTAGAGCTGATCTTCTTAGCAACACTACTTCCTCCGTCAGAAGCATTTGTAGAGGACCTTTGCTCCCCTTGCAGCTAAAGATCCAAGATCAAGAGTTGGTGTGGACGACACTCGCAGTATTGTTGTCCTAGTATAGTGGCTTTTCTCCTTGTAACAGCTCCGACACTTCCAAAAGTAATACCCAGGATTCCCTCTACTTCAGCGGAGAACTTGAAATCAGCAGCCTTGGAGGAAGTTGATTAGGAGTTGATCTTCTTGGAAGCCATTTGAATATTCTTTGATTCTTTAAAAGTTGAGATGAGAGGTAGAGATTGTCCCACTGGGAGTGCTACAATTTGTGTCACAATAAAATTCATATCGAGAAAATAATAATCAAGAAATAAAAAATATTGCAATAATCATAGTATTTTATTTCAAGGAGTGAGTTCTACATTCTCTATGAATCCTCTAATTCGCCTTTTCAAATTTAAATTCAAGGGCTCTTTAGCTTATTCTTGAATCTTGAAAACTCGATATATTTAATCTTGACTTATACTTGAATTCAAAGGCTTTTGGGGCTTGATCTTGAATTTTGTAGTCTTGATCTTGATATATGGATTTGATGATCTTGAACTTGAACTTGATACAATATTGTTCTTGAACTTGATCTTGACTGGTACTTGAATGCAAGGGCTTTTAGACTTGTTTGTGAATTCGGTGGTGTTGATCTTGATGCATTTTTGAACTTGAATGCTTGATTTCTTGATTTCTTGAATTCTTCTTATTGCTTGTAGAGAAATTCGCGCATTTGATCCACGAGCTCTCTCTGGCTTCTTATTAGAATTCTTGATGTGAATTCTGAATTTTGAGGACACCTTTATATAGTTGTAGAATAGAGGAGTCATGATAGAATCGGGCTTTCTTCTGGCCAATCAAATTTAAGGTGACATGGTGCAGGAAAAGTGATAAAAATATGACTCTTTTTGAGTGACATGGTGATATTTGATTTGTTGAGACACATGTGGCACATATTTATTGGCCTTTGATTTAGACAAGAATGCCATGTCATTTTGACACATGGCATGATCCTATTAATTTCTTTATTTGACTTGGCATGCCACATAATCCAACACATGGCATCAAGTGGGCCTCTAGGATGAGAGGATATTGGGCCCAATGAAGTGGGTCATTTTGTAGTCCAAATAAATGAACTTGGGCTTTTAATTAAATTCACAGTTTATTGGACTTAATTAATTAACTCAATTACATTAATCCATAATATTCGTTTTGGATTAATATATTTTCAATCATCTTATAAAATTTATATTTGATAAATTTGACATGATTACACCCACATCAATGTCTTTAGACATAAAATTATTACTTGACTTTTTAAATATTTGTGTCCA
The DNA here is from genome assembly GCA_025642045.1 of Solanum sejunctum. Lineage (NCBI taxonomy): Eukaryota > Viridiplantae > Streptophyta > Magnoliopsida > Solanales > Solanaceae > Solanum > Solanum sejunctum. Next base: position 18,423 of record JAOTQJ010117576.1, read on the forward strand.
AACTCTCATGTATCTTGCGTCAATATTTTTACATCTATCTTGATTAATTAATTAAATTCGATCGGCTAATTATTTTAAATGGATCCTTCCATTTAAGAAGTTCACCATAAACGATTGCTCTACCTTATCGGAGCTAATTATAACCGATGGGTTGTAAAGTTGGAATAAAATGCGCAAAAGATATGCTTGTGCATAGGTTAAATTTGGACCATTATTGTCATTATTTTGGTATATTATTTTTTCTCATATATTTTTTTTATCGTGTTTCTACTTTCTTTTCTTTTCATTTTTTTTGGAAAAACTTGCAATTTTAATGTTATGTTTTCTTGCTTGTGTCTATTTCTACTTACGCGCCAAAAAAGTCTTTTAAGAGTAGAAAACTTATTGTTTATTATAGTATTTAATATTTCATTAAAGAAGATGTATGATTATTATAGGTGTTTCAAATCTAAGAAGGTTAGACATGCTATTAGTAGGGTGAACAGAGGGAGAGCGATCGGACTCGGTGAGATTATGATGGATTTTTTTGGAAGAGCATGGTCAATGATGGTATTAAGAGGTTGACTAGGTTGTTTAATGCGATTATGAAGACTACTAAGATGCCTGATGAATGGAGGAGTACAATAATTCCATTGTACAAGAATAAAGGTGATATTCAAAACTGTAAAAATTATAGGGTGTCAAGTTGTTAAGCATACTATGAATGTCCAGGAGAGAGTGGTGGAACTGAGGGTGAGAAAAGGAGTGTCTATTTTAGAGAATTAGTTTGGATTCATGCTGAGGCAGTCGACTATTGAAGCAGTCCATCTTGTTCGAAGATTAGTGGAAAAATATAGGGAGAGAAAGAGGGACCTTCATATGGTGTTCATTGACCTTGAGAAGGCCTATAAAAAAGTTCTGGGAGATGTCCTATGGATATGTCTAGAAGCAAAAGGTGTTCCACTGCTGTATATTAGGGTGATAAATAAAATGTATACTGGAGCAAAAACTCAAATAATCATGGTAGGAGACTCATAGAATTTTCTTATTGAGATTAGACTTTATTGTAGACTAATCAACCTTGCTCAATAATATTGATTGTGAAGCAATGGTAGACAAATAAATGCTCTATGGATACATTGATCTATTATGATTTTCATTTCAGGTTTGACTTCAAGGATTAGTAAAGTTTCATGTCCAACATTAGTTGATGAAGGGGAAGATAGAGTTAAGTTTCATGCCCAACGTTGATTATTTTTTGTTTAAAAAAAGGGAAAAATTAGAGTTAAGTGTAACACCTTGGAAATTCCTAGGCTAGATCCGAACTTCCCTCTTATGCATATGGGATAATACAAAGTGATTATAGTCTTGAATATAGGCATTAATGCCTATTATATCGTTGGGTGATAGATCTAAGATGAATTAAGGTCTCAAAAATCCCTTAATACAAAGTTGAGTTGAAATATTTCTCACTGATTGAGTTTCGATGTAAATTCTATAAAATTGGGTGATCTAATAACTCCAAGGTTATGAATATATTGTAAGGTCCTTTCCTAAGCATTTAAAGTGTATTGGATGTGGTTTGAGGTCATAAGGGAAACCCAAGGTCAAGCCAAGTTTAAAACATTTCCATCGGCGAAGCTTCTGTGTGAGTTCATAGAAGGGTCAACTTTGAATTGGCATGTCTCTCAGAAAATGATGAACTTTAGGTGACCCATATTATATCAAATTGTAGATCCTATAATTAGCTTTCCAATGCATTAAATTTTGCCTTAATTGAAGTTCGGAATAAAAGGTTATGAACATTTTACCAGACTGTCAAATTCAGCAATCCACTGAATTTGACTATTAAAATGTTCCAAAAAAGCTTTAAAACTATTTCTTTAAAAATAGGGAACTAGGTTCCCCATTCGGCATACCGCTATGGTTTGGCAATGGGGCCCATATACTATCGATTTGGCCACCAAAACTCATCAAAAGATCTTTTTTTTTCAATTTTATTGATTATTTGACTTTTCTAAAAGGATATTTTAGACCTTTTATCCTTAAATGACTTCCCATAGCCTATCTTATAACCTAATAACATCATTATATGTATTGTGACTTCCAAGATCTCTATTTTTTTTCCTCAAAGATCAAGAACTTCAAGAAATGAGTTTCTCCAAATTCATAATATCTAAAGGATCCATCATGAGTTGTAGAAATTCAACTCTTGCAATGCTTTAAACGAAAGATTTTTGCGCGTTCTCATGCAAATTTGTTGGTTTGATGTGTTTTTTTTTATTTTTTAGGAAAATGGTTAAGGCATGGAGCAATGGTTGAAGTAAGTGAATATGAACAAAAATGAGCTCAAGTGTCGGCATATGGAGCCTCCACGGCCCGTGTAGCATCATACAGACTGTGAGAGGCCACGTGGACTTGGCCTTGGGGAATGAAAAGAAGATTGGAACCAAGTGAAGAACCACAGGTGCCTTTACGACTCGTGTGTCACTATACGGACAATGAGGCCTGCCATGGTCTCACACTTGGATGAAAAATGATGGTGGAAGGCATGGAAAGTAAAAGGAGCAAAAATAAATAAAGGCACATCCTGGTCCCTTTCATGGACTATGAGAGTTGACACAGGCTGTGTCGCGTGCTGTCACATTGAAGTGAAGTTGGGATATTACTGTCAAAAAAGATGAAAATCAATACAAGGCAAAGTTGATAGGACCCTCTCACTAGCTGTGTGACACTACACGGACCATGAGAAGGGTTGTGTCGCTGAAAGAGAAGGTAGCAACAGCATAATTCATTAAGGAAAGGGTCACGCACCATTTCATGAACTATGAACCCTCACATGAGCCGTACCCCTACACGTGAATAGAGGATGGGATTTAAATACCAAGTAATAATTCACGGACCGTTTCAAGATCCATTTGGACCCTCATGGGTTGTATAGTGGCTCGTACCTACGGCGACGCTATTTTTACTATTTTAAGTTGGATTAAGTTTTTCCTTGTATATATAGATAAAAAAATTATTTCTATTTCATTTTTATTTGGTCTTTGACTGCTAAAGACAAAGAGCAAGAGAAGAACACTATTTTGCATTTATTTTCATTGAACTCTTGGATTTCAATTATCTTGCTTGAGATTGTAATCCATGGATTCATAGATTCATTACTTCTTCAATAGTAAGTTCCTTATCATGAATTCTTTATATTGTTGTGGGCTACTTTTCTTGAATATGCTAGGCTGAACCCACAACTAGGGTTGTGCGAACCATGAAAAATTAATAAGATAGATGAATTTGGGGTGAAACTTAGGATTGATTATCATATATGTTGTAGTATTTTTCACTTTAACTTCTTTCTTAATGAGTCGACGCATTAGGGTAAGCCTCTATTTGTTACATGCTCGGAAGGGAGGTCATGAGTAGGAAAAGAATTTTATGATTGAAATTTGAGGTTTTTAACCTAGTTTAAGTACTTGAGACCAGAAAGTAAGAGTATTCTGGGATCCATAACAAGGGTTAAAAAGTATACATTCTAAGAACGGAAGGTGATGAACGAAATGCATCTAAGAAGGACCAAAAGGTGAATTAGGTGTTACATAACTTGTTGGATCTTGTATATGTAATCAAGAATAGGTTTACCGCATAAATTTGGCTATCGTATTAGACATCATGGGGAACACAATCATAGCTTCTCATTAATCATTTGAAATCCAGTAGTCATTGCACTCTTTCATTACTTTACTTTAATAATTTAGTTTGTAAAATCAAACCCTCCCCCCATTTACTTTATGCATTTTTATTTTGGGAATAGATATTACGTCTAAAAAAGGGTACTAATAGATTTATTCTCATGTATTCCCTGTGGGATCAACCTCAACTCTGGTTGAGTTCTGTATTTGATCAACGACCGCTTTGCTATTCCTTTTGGAGTGTAAATTTGGGCATATCACTCCAAGTTCAAGATTCTCTTCAAGAACCTAGAGTTTTGAATCAATATTCTTCTCCAAACTTCAAAAACTTCATAGAATGGTTTCTCAAGTTCAAGCTATTAGGTTTCAAGCGAAGGGTTTCTTCAAGAACTTTTGTTATTCCAGACATGTAAGACTACTCATAGCATTGGACTGAGTTCAACCACGAGTCCCACATGTTAATTCTCCATAAATGAGTTCCAGTAGAGCTTCACCCTAGTTCTTGAATTCTAGATGAGTTAATTCATCTTTCATTGAGTTAGATATATTTATGCACTAAGATTATTATTATTTTTTTTATCCCTTTTATTATTGGAGTGGTCATTTGTGGATACTTTCCCATGAACCCTAGCTGAGTTAATAATCATGGCTTTCCCATGCATTATTAGATGTTGAGATTCGTGGGTTTACATGCATTAAATAAAGTATTATTTTCAATCAAGATTTTTCATGTTGTGAGTAAAGATGATGATATTTTTATGCATCGATAAAAGAGTAATTTAAACTACTATTACATATGTATTTTATTGAGTTCAAAAAGTTATATTTTGAGGAACATATTTTGATGAGACAATGCATGTTTTAGTGAGCTTTTAATAAAATTGAGCATCAAGTTTAAATTATATTTTGAGAAAATATTTTGGTGATGATGTAAATAATTTTCAAATATATTAATTGAATAAAGCTGATGATGATGATGATGATGATTTCTTGATATGAGTTTAATATCTAAATTAAAGTCCAATGAGACTACATGAGATGTTTGTGAGTAATCTACTAACTTGATAGATATGCGCACATATTTTGGGAGTAGTATTGAGCACCGATTTCAGTAAGAATATAAATAACTCAAATACTATGCCGCCAGCATAGGATAAAAAGGGGTTATACCTTTGAAGTCCCTATAGAGGTTTTTATTGGGCCCATCGATGGAATGTCATTAACTCTAGCAAGGTATTGGATGGATGTGGCAACGACATTACTTTGTTATATCGTCACTTGCTCATATTATGATGATTGCGGTCAGAGAAACTTCCACTTATTGATTGGTTTGATTTGGTGTGAATTGCATATTGGTGAGTTTATTTACAAAGCATGACCTTTCTAAAACTTGCATGTTTTCCTGATGAAATGACCCCGAGAAGTGACTAAAAACATGTTTGTGCATGGTCAAATTTTAAATTCTATATATCTCAAAATCCGTTTGCTATTTCAAAAATTCGACTACATACTCATGTTCAAAGGGTCAAATTAGGTGAGAAAGGGTCTAAGCCCAATTTAAGAGCAAAAGATTAGCAATTTTAGTTTTCATAATTTTTTTTATCCAGAATCGATCTGCGATAGCACCATGATGCGCAACTATCACGAACATGTGCTATTTTGGCCTCCGCATCGCGAACCAGACATGGACCTATATATTTTGTTACCAGTGATTTTTATCTCGGTCTAACGCTTTTGAGTCTTGGGCCTAAGTGTTCCCAAACGTGTTTTTACCTATACTTAGCCAAATTTCACCCTCATATCATCCTAAACATTTCTCAAGACTCACTCAAAAACTTAGTCAAATTTTCACTCCCCAAACTCAAGTCCCAAACCCTCATCCCAAGCTAAGGGTCTCCTTCAAGGTTCTTCTTCAAGCTTTAAGTCTCCATCTCTAATCTTCACTAAGTTTATCTCTAAGCTAAGGTTTGTGGGTTGCTTTCATGGGTTCCTTTCACCCATGATACTCAAGCCTCCTTTTACTTAAATTGCATGATTTAAAGTTGATTTACAAATGGGTATTGATTATTATGATATACACTGCAGACTATGTTAAAGCTATGTAAAATTATGACTGTTTTGCTATGTTTTAGGCAATAAATCTTTGATCAATTGTAAGATTTGGTGAGAGTTTTTGATGTATATTTCTAGAGTATATTGCAAGGTGTTAATTGATGGTTTTACAATAGATTTTCTTGCATGTTTTCATCTTTATATTTCATAATTTTATACTAGTATTACATACCCTCTAAGTGTTTGATAAAATGTCTGGATGTAGTTTCTTGAGGAGTTGAAGGTCCAAAGCACGAGATATGATATAGTTGACTATATGATGATGAAATGAGCTTACGTATATGATATATTTTATATAAAGTGTTGCATTAGACCATGCCTAATGCAGGTGACCTAGTTGTGGGTTCAACATCTCAACCACTAGGATGATGGGTGCTATCATCACTAATCTTGATGAGAGGTTTATACCTCACATACTAGGGTGGTGGGTGCTATCATCACTATCAGTGATGAGGGGTGATATCATCACTAACCTTGATGAGGGGTTTGTACCTCACATACTAGGGTGATAGGCATTATCATCACTAACCAATCAAGGGATTTGTATTTTAGAAACCTAGCTTGGTCTCTTTTACACATATGATATTCTATATGAGCATGAATTACTTAATCATGTTTTACTTATGCATTGATGATATATGTCATATCGTTATAGCATGCCTATTACCTACTATTATGCATTTTGATTATGATGCTCAATTCTTGTTTATATTACATCCTACATACTTAGTACATTCAAACGTACTAACGTATACTTTATGCATTTATGATGTCACCATGCAGGAATCGGCCCCCCAGTTGATCCTCCTCCTCCTTCACGTGGCTAGTTCGATGTTATTTAAGTTAGTTGGTGAGTCCTCCACTCTGTGGACCCTAGTCTATGATTCTCCTATTATGTATTGAGACATTCTTCTTTATTGTTTATTTTGATCATGTGAGTGAGCTCGGTTACTTTGTCTTGGACCCCGTTCTAATATATGTATAAGGTATTGTTGGACATGTTATGTATCTATCCTAAAAGCTTTGACTCTATTGTTCTTGATGTCTATGATATGAGCTTGTCTCTTTTTTCCTGATTATGATGTTGTGCAAGCTTTCCTCTAGTCTAGTTGCCTCTATTCTTATTAGTTTATGTTGTATCTATTGCTTTCACGACCAAGGATGTGTAATGATGTTCTAAGGGGTTTGCTTGGGGTCCCTTTGGGTTTTCCTTACATCGTGTCACGTCTAGGCTCTAAGCTTGGGTCATGACAAACTTTGTATCAGAGCACTAGCTTGATAGATCCTTGGAGTCCAATACATTGCGTCGATTAGAGTCCTATTCATGATTATAAAGCGTACCATGACTACGAATAGGAGGCTATGAGACATTTTAAGAAATATTTCTGTTCTTCATGTTCTAAGTTATGCTATAGAGTTGTTGTAAGTTTTTCCTCCTAACAATTGTTCTTTGATATGCTAGATCATGCCAAATACTCGAGGACAAAGGGCCCAAACTCTTAAGGAGCAACCTAACAATGTTGAGCTTCGGGATGCTCTCATTATGCTTCCCCAAGTTATGGCAAACCAAGTTAATCAAGGGTCCCAAGCCTCTCGTGCTACTACTCCGGTAGTAAGGGTAAGAGACTTCATAAGGATGAATCCTCCAATTTTCTATGGGTCAAAGGTAGATGAAGATATACAAGAGTTCATTGATGAGGTCTACAAAATCTTAAATGTTATGGATGTTGGGCCGAATGAAAAGGCAAAGTTGGAGGCGTACCAACTCAAAGGGGTATCCCAAATATGGTATGACCAACGGAAGGATGAGAAGGGGGTGGTAATGTGGTGTTTTAGGAGGAACTTAAATTGGCTTTCCTTAAATGATTTTTTCTCTCTAGAGCTTAGGAAAGCTAAGTTGGTGGAGTTTATAAACTTGAAATAAGATGCTATGAGTGTGAGGTAGTATGCCCTCAAGTTTAATTAACTTGCAAAGTATGCTCCTCATTTGGTGGTCGATCCTAGATCTAGGATGAACAAGCTTGTGATGGGGGTCTCCAACTTGGTAAGTGAAGAATACTAGTCCACCATGCTAATTAGTGATATGGACTTGTCTCGGTTGATGACCTATGCAGAGCAAATGGAGGAAGAAAAATTTATGGAAGAGAAGGGGGCATGAGGCCAAGAAGGACATCTTGGGAGTAACTTCCAAAGGGGTGGTCGGTTCCATCAAGGCCAAGGGTCTCACCATGCTACTAATAGGGGGTTTGCCAATGACCTCCTTAGGCATCAAGGTGTTGGTGTTGTGGCTCCTATTGATGTGTATCTTAAATGTAGAGGGAATCATAAGGGCCCATGTTTAAAGGTTTCTAATGTTTGCTATAAATGTGGGGAGCTCGGCCACAAGAAGGTAGATTGTCCAAGAAATTATGGCAAGGGCTAGGGTGCAAATGTGATTCCATTAGGTAGAGGTGGTCCTCAAGGTGGTTCCCCAATGCACAACCGACTTTATGTACTATATAGGAGGCATGGGGTTGGTGAGATCCCCGATGTTGTTACCAGTATGTTGAAAATCATTGACTTGGATGTGTATGCTTTGATTGATCCAGGTGCTACTCTTTCTTTTATTACCCCTTTTGTCGTTAAAAAGTTCCATGTTATCCCCGAATTATTGCCTGAGTCATATGAAGTGTCAACTCCTATTGGTGCCTCTATTGTTGCTAGGAAGGTTTATAGAAGTTTTCCTATTTGCATTTTGCATAAGTTGTTGCCTTGTGATCTTGTTGAATTAGACATGGTAGATTTTAATATCATTCTTGGTAATGATTGGTTGCATGCCTACTATGCGTCTATTGATTGTTAAACCCATAGGGTTAAGTTCCAATTTCCTAATTAAACCGTCCTTGAATGGGAAAGTCAAGATGTAGTGGTGAAGGGTAGATTCATTTCATGTATAAAAGCTCATAAGTTGATTTCTGGAGGATGTTTGTATCATCTTTGAGGGTTAAAGATGTGGAGTTCAAAGTCCCTTCCATTAAGTCGGTCCCTATTGTAAACGACTTTACTGATGTCTTCCCAAATGACCTTCCTGATGTCCCTCCCAAAAAAAGAGATAGCTTTTGGCATAGATCTCCTTCCCAATACTCAAACTATCTCCATTCCCCCTTACTGTATGGCCCCGATGGAGTTAAAGGAGTTAAATGAGCAACTGAAAGATTTGTTAGGAAAGGGATTTATTAGACCTAGTCAATCACCTTGGGATGCTCTGGTGTTATTTGTCAAAAGAAGGATGGGTCACTTAGAATGTGCATTGACTACCGGAAACTCAGTAGGATCACTATAAAGAATAGATATCCTCTTCCAAGGATTGATGATTTGTTTGACCAATTTCAAGGGGCTAGCTTTTTCTCTAAGATTGATCTTTAATCTGGTCAAGTAATGGTGAGGGAGTGTGATATTCCTAAGACGACCTTCCAGACTAGATATGGGCATTATGAGTTTGTTATAATGTTTTTTGCATTGACTAATGCACCAACCATCTTCATGGATCTAATAAATAGAGTCTTCAAACCTTACCTTGATTCCTTTGTTATGATCTTCATTGATGATATATTGATCTATTCACATAGTAGGGAGGAGTATATCGGTCATTTGAGGGCTGTGTTGCAAAGGTTGGGGGAGGAGAAATTGCATGCCAAATATGACAAGTGTGAGTTTTGGTTGAAGGAGGTTGCGTTCTTAGGTCATGTAGTGTCGGGGGATGGTATAAAAGTTGATCCTAGAAAAACTAATATGATTAGAAATTGGCTTAGACCATTGACCCTGTCGGATATTAGGATCTTCTTGGCCCTTGTGGGTTACTATAGAAGATTTGTGAATGGGTTCTCCTCCATTGCTTCCGTTATGATAAAATTAACTCAAAAGAAGGTTAAGTTTGTGTGGACCTATTAATATGAGAGAAGCTTCCAAACATTGAAGAATAGGCTTGTGTTCGCTCCTATATTATCACTACCGAATAGGCTTGATGGTTATGTTGTGTATTATGATGCATCTAGAGTTGGTTTGGGTTATGTGCTATTGCAAAATGGTAAGGTCATAGCTTATGCTTCTAGACAACTCAACGTACATGAGAGGAACTACCCTACCCATAATCTAGAGTTAGCCTCTGTTGTGTTTGCATTAAAGATTTGGTGTCATTACTTTTATAGGGTACATATTGATGTCTTCACCAATAATAAGAGCCTTCAATATGTCTTCACTCAAAAAGATCTCAACTTGAGACCTAGAAGGTAGCTAGAGCTTCTCAGAGATTATGACATGAGTGTGCATTATCATCGGGGTAAGCAAAGGTGGTGGCGGATGCTTTGAGTCGGGTATCCATGGGTAGCATAGCTAATGTTGATGGTGGTGATAGGGAAATGTCTAGAGAGGTGCATATATTAGCTTGGTTGGGGTTTAGGTTGGAGGAAGTGGGTGATGGTGGTGTTGTTATTTATGGTTCCAAATCTTCCTTTGTTGCTGAGGTGATAGCAAAACAAGATCTTGACTCCTCCTTGCCTGAATTGAAGGCCTTGGTGAAAGAGGACAAAGTAGAGGTTTTCTCCCAAGGAGGAGATAGTGTCCTTAGGTACCAACGTAGGTTGTATGTACCTTGTGTTGATGGTTTGAGGGTGAGGCCCATGCTTCTCCTTATTCTATCCACCCAGTTTCCACCAAAATGTATAGAGACTTGACGGATGTATATTAGTGGGGAGGCATGAAGAGGGACATTGCCAAATTTATTTTTGGTTGCCATAGTTGTCAACAAGTTAAGTATAGGCCTCACCCTCAAACCATCAACACAAGGTACATTGCCAAATTCATTTTTGGTTGCCATAGTTGTCAACAAGTTAAAGCCAAACATCAAAGGCTGGGTGGTCTAACCCAAGACATAGAGATTTTCAATTGGAAGTGGGAAGTGATTAATATGAATTTTGTGCTTGGGTTTCCCAAGACTAGGAAAGATTTTGATTCCATCTAGGTGGTGGTTGATAGGATAACGAAATTGGCTCACTTTCTACCCATTAAGACCACATATAGGGCTTACGAGTACGCAAGCTTGTACATCCATGAGTTAGTAAGGTTGCATGTGGTTCCTTTGTCTATAATATCAGATTGTGGTTTACAAATTACTTGATCATTTTGGAGGTATTTTCAAAAGGGTCTTAGTACAAAAGTTTACCTTAGTACGGCCTTCCACCCTCAAACTGATAGCCAAGACAAAAGGACAATTCAAACCTTTGAGGATATGCTAAGGACTTGTGTATTGGTGTTGAGGGGAATTTGGGATGCCCATCTTCCTTTGATTGAGTTTGCCTACAACAATAGCTATCACTCTAGCAACTGTATGGCTCCTTTTGAGGCTCTTTATGGGAGATGTTGTAGATCACCGATCTATTGGTTTGAGGCTGGAGAGGTGGCCTTATTGGGATCAAACCTAGTTATAGAGGCCTTGATAAGGTTAGGATGATTAGGGAGATGTTGAGAATAGACCAAAATCATTAAAGATCTTATGCTGATGTGAGAAGAAAGGACCTTGATTTCAAAGTGGGTGATTGGGTTTATTTAAAAGTTTTCCCAATGAAAGGTGTGGTCCACTTTGGTAAAAAGGGGAAGTTGAGCCTAAGATATATTGGTCCTTATGAAGTCATGAGGAGGGTTGGCAAGGTAGCTTATGAATTGAAGTTGGCTAGTGAAATGAAATTGGTTCATCCATGTTCCATGTCTCAATGTTGAGGAAATGTGTGGGTGATCCTAATGTTATTGTGCCTCTTGATGTTGTGGGTGTTATTGAGGATAACTTGACTTATGAGGAGGTTCCAGTCATCTCCTAGATAGGCAAGTGAAAAGATTGAGTAACAAGGAGGTGACATCCATTAAGGTCCTTTGGAGGAACCAACAAATCGATAGTGCTACTTGGGAGGCTGAAGTAGACATGCAAAAATGGTATCCTTATCATTTACACTTCTCTCAAGCCTAAGGTACTAATTCTAAGTCCACTGTGTGATTTCAAGTCTTATGTTTCAGCTCCTATGTCATTCATATGCATTCATGTTTAAGTTGGCAAGTTTATGATGATTTTACACTAAGATTTTGAAAATGGTGTTTTAAATATAATGTTGCACTTTGGTTGGGGCTGGTTTGTTTATGATCATTCTTGTCTTGCACGTTTTTCTATATACAGAGATGAATGTACCCAAGCGGGAGATATTGAAACAACCTGGAAAGTGTCCGAAAACGTGTCTCAAAATGTCTAGAATTTTAAATTTCATATATCTCAAAATTCATTTGTTATTTCGAAAATCTAACTTCACACTCTTATTCAAGGGGTCCAAATTAGGTGAATAAGGGTCTAACTCTGATTTAAGAGCAAACGATTAGCAATTTTAATTTTTTTGTAATTTTTCTTATCCAAAATGGATCTGCAATAATACCGCGACTTGCATACTCAGGAACATGTGTTATTTTAGCCTCCGCGACAGGTTCTCATCGCGGACCAGATGCGAACCTATGTATTTTATTGCCAGTGATTTCTATCTCAGTCCAAGGCTTTTGGATCTTGGGCCTATGTGTTCCAAAATGTGTTTTTATCTATACTTAGCCAAATTTTCCCTCATATCATCCTAAACATTTTCCAATACTCACTCAAACACTTAGTCATATTTTCACTCCCCAAACTCAATTCCCAAACCCTCATCCCAAGCTAAGGTTCTCCTTCAAGGTTCTTCTTCAAGCTTTAAGTCCTCTATCTCCATGTCTAATCTTCACCAAGTTCATCTCCAAGCTAAGGTATTATCACGACCCAAGCTTGGGGCCTAGACATGATCGGCGAATGGGGAACCTGAAAGAACTCTGAACAAGCCTCATAGCATATCATTACATATCATTGGTTGCGGAAATAATTAAATGACATTTGAAGAATGGAAATAAGGGAAAAAGGGACTAAGAGAGAACTTGCCATAATATAGAGTCAAGAGATAATAGAATCAACTCATAGAATAAATGTATAGCTTTGTCCAATAACACCTCTCCTACATAGATAATGACGGGGGCCAAGACATACAATTTGGCTCACCATTATAGTCATAAGTATATGATAAAGCAAAGAGAATCTTAATACATAGTGTGAGAGAATAGTCCTTGTCCCTGGAATGGAGGACTCACCAAAGGCTAACTTGAACGATCCATCTAGCTACAAGAAGAATCAATAGGAGCTCCGATTCTTACATTGTGATATCATGTAGGCAAGAGTATGTGTTAGTATGTTTGAATGTACTAAGTATGTCGGATGCAATGCAACAAGAGATAGACAATGTAATCAAAATGCATAGCAATAGGCAATAGGCATAATATAACAATATGACATGCATGCACAATGCTTGTAGTAAAACATGCTCGAAAATATTCATTCTTTCATAGCTTACTTAACCCAATAAGATAACATAATTAGCTTATCAAACTACCTTATACAAGAGGGTGAGAGATATAGCATGAGTTCATAACCCCAAATCATACACGAGGGTAAGGAGTATATCATATTTCATAACCTCATAAAGAGTAATATGACTTCATAAGGAGTAGCATAACCTTATAAAGAGTAACATAACCTCATAAGGAGTAGCATAACCTAACAAAGAGTAACATAACCTCATAAGGAGTAGCATAACCTCATTAAGAGTAACATAACCTCATAAGGAGTAGCATAACCTCATAAAGAGAAACATAACCTCATAAGGAGTAGCGTAACCTCATAAAGAGTAACATAACAACATGACAACCCAATAATTCCCTTGCAATACCAAAGGTGCTTTACATGATTTAAACACATATATTCATTCCTTTCATCCTTATATATATATCTTCCCTTTTTATCATCATTTGGTCATCACATACAGACATCATTTCATCATCATATAATCATTATAACATTATTCAACTCATAAAACATGCATTGGATCTACAATTCCTCAAGAAGCCCTAGTCGAATACTTTATCGAACACTTGGCGGGTGCGTAATAGGGGTAAAAGATCATGCAATCTAAAGATAAAATCATACAAGCAAATCCATTGTGAAACGATCAATTAACACCTTGCAACACCCTCAAGACATACACATCAAAACCCCTCATCCAATCCAACATTAGATCCAAGATTTAAAGATTAAAACATACTAAAACAACCATACTTTCATGAACTCAAATCATTGTACAGTAAATTTCTTAGTATACAAAACTCACATGTAAAATCAACTTAATATCATGCAATATTAGTAAAAAAGAGGCTTAGGTACCATGGGTGGAAGGACCTAATGGCTCAACACTACATACCTTAGCTTTTGGAGAAACCTTGAAGAAGGATTTAATGGGGACTTGTAGCTTGAGTGAAATCCTTAAGATTGGTCTTGAGTTTAGGGACTTGAATTTGGGAGAAAATATTTGGCTAAGTATTTTGGTTAGTATTGGAGAATATTTAGGATGATATGAGGGTGAAATAAGGCTAAGTATATGTATTTTCAAGTGTGAAAACCCTTAGGCCGAAGACTTAAAAGTCTTGGACCGAAGTCAAGAGGAAATAGGACAAAACGGACTGCTCACTGGAATTGCATTTTCTGCACAAACGAGTTCGACAAAAATAGGCATAACTCCTTCATCTGAACACAAAATGAGGTGAAAGCAAGTACGTTGGAAAGATGATTCAAAGAGCTTTAATTTGATAGGTCGTGGACCACCTAGTTCTTTGTGTGTTAATAGATATTTCCCTTCAAAGTTGACTCTCCTAAATTGCATTTTTGCGATTTTCAGATGTTGATATGGTTGCTCTAAAATTTGATTTATACCCATTTCCCACTCAATTTTACCCCCTAAACAAGAATATGAATTCAGATTTTTGAAATAATGAACAAATGTTTAGATATATCAAAATTACGATTTTGGGCACTTCCAAGGCACATTTTCGGGTACTTTTTGAGGTCATTTCAGGTATGTGGATTTCTTTCATGGGTTCCTTTCACCTATTATACTTAAGTCTCCTTTTAATCAAATTGAAAGATTTAAAGTTGATTTACAAATGGGTCTTGATTATTATGAAATTCACTGCACACTATGTTAAAGCTATGTAAAGTTATGACTGTTTTGCTATATTTTGAGCTATAAATCTTTGATATATTGTAAGATTTGATGAGGAATTTTGATGTATATTTCTAAAGGGTATTGCAAGGTGTTGATTGATGATTTTATAATGAATTTTCTTGCATGATTTCATCTCTATATTTCATGGTTTTATACTACCATTACACACCCTCTAAGTGTTTGATAAAATGTTCAGATGTGGTTTCTTGAGGAGTTGAAGTTCCAAAGTATGAGATATGATATGGTTGAATATATAATAATGAAATGAGCTTATGTATATAATATATTCTATATAAAGTGTTGCATTAGATAATGCCCGATCTTGGTGACCTAGATGAGGGGTCAACATCTCAAACACTAAGATGATGGGTGCTATCATCACTAACCTTGATTAGGGGTTTGTACCTCATACACTAGGGTGATGGATGCTATCATCACTAACCTTTAGAAGGAGTTTGTACCTCACACACTAGGGTGATGGGTGCTATCATCACTAACGTTGATGAGGAGTTTGTAACCCACACACTAGGGTGATGGGTGCTAGCATCACTAACTACCATGGGGTTTGTACTTTGGAAATCTAGATTGATCTCTTCTACAGATATGATATTTTATATGAACATGAATTACTTAAGCATGTTTTACTTATGCATTGATCATACATGTCATATTGTTATAAGTATGCCTATTGCCTATTGTTATGTATTTCGATTATGATGCTCAATTCTTATTTACGTTGCATCCTACATACTTAGTACATTCAAACGTACTAATGCATACTCTATGCCTATATGATATCACCATGTAGGAACCGGTGCCCAAGTTGATCATCCTACTCCTCCATGTGGCTAGTTCATTGCTATTCAAGCTAGTTGGTGAGTCCTCTACTCTGGGGACCTTAGTCTATGATTCTCCTATTATGTATTGCAACATTCTTTTTTTGTTGTCTATTTTGATCATAAGGGTGAGTCGGATTACTTTGTCTTGGCCCCCGTTCTTAGCTATGTATAGAGGTGTTGTTGGACATGTTATGTATCTATGCTAAGAGTTTTAACTCTATTGTTCTTGATATCTATGATACGAGCTTGTTTCATGTCTCCTAATTATGATGTTATGCAATCTTTTCCCTAGTCATGTTGCCCCTATTCTTATTTGTTTATGTTGTATCTATTGCTTACGAGATCAAGGATAGGTAATGATGTTCTAAGAGGCTTGCTTGGGGTCTCTTTGGGTTCCCCTTGCGCTATGTCACGTCTAGGCACTAGGCTTGGATCGTGACAACTGAGTTGAGTTGAGTATCTTTG
Source organism: Solanum sejunctum (assembly GCA_025642045.1). Taxonomy (NCBI): domain Eukaryota; kingdom Viridiplantae; phylum Streptophyta; class Magnoliopsida; order Solanales; family Solanaceae; genus Solanum; species Solanum sejunctum. The sequence goes on from JAOTQJ010117576.1 coordinate 34,650, forward strand.
ATTACATCCTTTCCTTTTCAGCTATTTTATATACTCATACATTTCATGTACTGACCTCCATTTGGGTCTGTATCATTTAATATTACAGATATATGTGATAGAGGCCTTCAGCAAGTGCAATTATTTGAAGTCTTATTTTCTCCTTCCAGATCATGGTGAGCCCTCCTTGCTTCTAGGGGCATTCTATTTATATCATATATTTTTTCTAGAGTATTTCTTTCCTTGAGGTAGTCATGAGCTTGTCATTGGCACCATCTACATGCTTAGAGATAGAGGCTTCATAGATAGTGATGGATTAGAGTTGAAGTTTCAGTTTTGAAGACTTGAACTTTTCAAATTATTTCACAACATTGAATCGATATGGATTGTAAGTTTTAACCATTATTTTACCAACTCTTTAGTTGATGACAACACTAGAACGTTCCTTGTATATAAACTAAGTCTTCCATTGTTGATTGAATGAATGTGATTGATTGGATGAATGTGATGAGGCCAAGTGGTTCGCTTGGGACACAGCAATGGTTTCTGAGTGTCGGACATATCAAGAGTACCCTCCAGAGCGTGACATTAAGTTAACATGTTAATATGTCAAGATTTGCCCTACTCTAATCCACCCTATTTACATTTTCAAATCCATCAAGTGTATACGATGGTATTTTTCAAATCATTCCATCATTATATGACTACAAATTAAAGAAAAAGTTGTAGATAATCGTTACTTATCTTATTTTACTGGTATAATTTGTAGTTTTACAATCTGTAAAGGGTTGATCTTTGGAGTACCATTGTGTCCATACTTAGGATACTCTATTCTACTTACTTTTAATTGGCTTGGCCGGTCGAGCTAGCTATATGTATACTATATAAGTGTGAGTACTCTCGGTACTACAAAATCAATTACTGAACTCTACATGGATCATCTTGAATGACACACATGGGTCGTCTTGGATGACAACGTCTGCTGGCGTGAATGAATTAAAAAAGTTGTATTAATTATATTTAATATGAGAGCTTCTAGGGCCAAACGAAGGGTATTTTTTGGTTAATATAATCTAAACTGGGGATTTTTTCCTCCTTTCCCAAAAATTCATACGTGTGCCTTTATCTCAGTCCCACCTACTTAGGACTTCTATCTGTATGTCTTTTCAGGTTTAATCAAAGGCAGAGTCAGGATTTCAATTAAGGAGGTTCAAAATTTGAATAAATAAGTACATGAACTAGTCGAGGGGATTTAATATCTACTATATATAAATAAAAGATAATTTTAACTATGTATAAATAGTATAATTTTCCGTCGAAGGGGAACCCCCTACTCAAAGAATCCCTCCAACCGTAATTAACAAATATACGCTACTACATATATAAATACTCTCTCTAAAGGATGGATTAAATATAATGTTCATTTTAAAGATTCTAGAGAATTTCTTTATCAAACTCATTTTCTAAGAGATACAGAGATATTGTATAGAGAAACTCCCACTTACATTAGCTTGATTTTATTTTGGGTAATTAGTTGTTGATGTTTTTACAACTTTTGGTTTGAATTAATTAATTACTAGAAATTGGAACTTGTATGCTAAAGTATTAACCTTCTTGTTGGAACATTAGGTCTTGGCTCTGCTACTTGTTATTATATTTGCTTCTTCTATCACTTTTTGTGAGTTGAAATATGGAGAAACTCACAAAACTTTAGAATGGAAACTTGTTGTTTCTCTCAGACTCATCTCTGTCGTCTTCACATAGTTCGAATTTTACCGCCTGGCCGTACAAATCCTAAGAGGCGACATACAATTTCTAGACTCATAACTTAAAAGGGTGAAAATTTTGAAATGACCAGTACATATATAATTTCACGTTTGAACTGTCTATGTGACATCTTGTTCTTCCATACAACAAATAAGCAACTGATATTTTTTGTAAAACCAGGTCTGCCACGATTTTTTCCCACCAAAAAATGGAACATGCATCCCGCTTCCTTAATGACTGGTTGCTTCTCTTTGTCAAATTTGTGCTGCATAGGTATTACACTTGCTCTTTCATTTGTTTGATTCTAATATCTTGTGTTTGTGCTTCCTATTTTATGTCTTGTCTATCTTGTAAGCATAATTTCATATGAAGGTGATGTATCTCAACTTCAACAGCCGAGCATGCAAAAAATCTACAACGCCGAATTGTATACTCTTCTCCTGCAACATCAGGCTAACTATTTTGCCCCAACACATCCTCATTTTACTCCGGTTGCTTTTGATCCTTGTGTGTTCAATAAAAATAAATCCTCAACAACTTTCTATCTATGAAACAACCACACTTTGACATTTTAATTTCCACCTACTCAAAAACTATACAATTGGTTGTTAACTTCCAATGTACCTCAGCTACGTCAGGTGGGTTGTTCGAGTATCTTCTAGTCCTACTAGTTTAAAGCAAGTTTCAAACTTGTAAATTTTGTGCTGCCAAGACAGTCTCGTGGATCTTGCTGTAGTAATAGCATTGTAAAATTAGTTGCCTCTAATATTAAAGGATCTGTACTCAGGGGCGGATTCAACGGCTCGAGCACCCATTGATCCCAAAAAAAATTTTTGTGTATCTATATAGAAAACATGCAATTAAATATTGTAAAGATAAGCACCCATTGAATAAGAAATCTTATGGGTGTTTTGGTTCTCACTGTCCTCCTAAGGCTCAAAGAAGATCCACAAATGATAAACGTCAAGGAAATACTAAAGATATTTGACACATAAAAATATATTTTTTTTAAATTTCAAAACTCTTTTCATATAGTTAAAGAGTAAAAACAACAAGAAAATCCAACATATTTTAGGGAAAAAGATGGAATAATTTTTCTATTTTTTGTCAGACTATCTAAAAGAAAATGAATGTGTTTATATATAAGGAAAAAACCAATATGTTATAATAGTAAATAATTATCATAACTAGACTCATTTATAATATTATGATATATGACGTAATAACTTTACAGGGGAGAATGTAGTCATTTTCTTTACATTAATTAATATCCCAAAAAAAAATAATTATCTCGACATTTTTTCTAGTCAGTAAGGACACTTGCCTTTTCTTCTCTAACAATTGCATTAAATATCGGATTGCATGGTTGCTTAGTAGCCTTTGCTATAAAAATATAAATATCAATACATCACTTCACAAAATAAATTACTTAAAAGAAAATATTATGAAAGGGTAGAAATGTAATTTGAATCGGTCCAAAATCAAATCATCAAGACTTCAACTGCAAATCAACTTGTTAGTGAACGGCCACGCCCCATTCCTATCTTCCATTATTTTCTTCTTTGTATGTTTTATTGTGTTATGTATTTTTATTAAAATCAAATTAAATTTAAATTTGAACTGCATAAGAAACGTTAAATTTATACCGCATGGAGCTCTATACACCTTTATTAAAAGATTTCTATAATTCAAATTAGAATTCAAAATCTCTATTTAAATGAGGACCAATCTTACACCACATTTTTTGTCTTCATTTCGTTTACAACAAAATAGAATATTTTTCCTTTTGGTTTTACTTTCTTTTCACATGTCTTCTAATATAAATGGCCATACCGCATCACATTCCTAGAGCCTAAGTTTCTCCAACTATTCATCTAATTCACACTTATAATTTCTTACTTACTGTTTACATTGATCAACTTAGGAATGATGACCAATTCTAAAATCGACTTTCCTAATTTAACATTGAATTATAACTTCAGGTTAAAAGCAAATTCAGAATTTTAATTTATTTATAAATTTTTAGTAACTTTTCACATGTATATATTAACTACGTTTGTCATTTATTCAAATCACTCAAGAAGAATGAAATAATCCAACTTGAAGAACATAACCAAGAGCATGATTTGATCAAGGCGAGTGGAATAGAGCAATTGGGAAAGGAAATTGAACTTGTGGAGAAGAATATTTATATATAATGAATTCAATAAAATAAAAAGAAAAGAATATTCATAATGAATTTGTTGATATATTAATACAAGGTTTGATACACATATTTGACCAACTTTTTAACATAAATAGTCATTGTACATATTTGTAGATTTCTTAAGGATTTAAAATAAAGTCGTTGAGTTGATGGAACTCGCAGCTTATATATCTTCTTGTTTGCCGATGTGCTTCAGTTGGATAGAATCACTTTTGATATCATGGTCATACAAAATTTAGATTTTATTTGATTAACAGAAATTTCCATCGATTTAGGATGGCACCAAAGATTGACTATTTTTTGGCCTTGGAGTATGATGGAATAAAGACTCTTTAAACTATCTGCGCTTTTTTCATTCGTGAAGTAGCAGTTAGTCAATGCAACTTTCGACGCTCCTCGTGGGTCATCTGGAAACAGATACTTTATATTTTTAAACATAGGGGTTACGCTGTGTACATTCGAGCCCTCTTCATCCCGCAATGAGCGGGAGCCTTTTGAGGCACTGGGGTATGTTGTTGTTGTTTTTGATTAACAGAAAGCAATATGTTGTTAGACTTTTCTTCTTCTAGTTTTTCTACGTAATCAATGCAGTAATGATCCTCTTGCAATATCTATGTCCTTTATTATCAAATCTTCTGTCTATGATGTGAGTGGACAAAGAGATCATTGCACTAATTAATTACGTTTCTAATCCATATTACAGAGAAATGTGAGCACACTTGTGTTATATAAGAGCATCATCTCAAGACTCTAGTGTGTGTTTTCCAAAATAAGAGTTACTATAGATACCATCAATAAAAAGTACATCATGTGAAAACCATCTCATTTAAAGACATTTATTAATACTTTACAACTAAAATGCAAACACAACTGCATAGAATATTTACCTCAAGTGCTGAAAATATTTTCTTAAACACACACGGATCAATAAGCAACAAAGTACAAATAATACTTGCATATCATATTCTATTACTTCTATACAGATAATAGAAACACGACAAGCATTACACATAAGTGTTACTGGAACGGCTTATTAACTCGTTTAAAGTACTAGACCTACTTATTGCATAAAAGATTGATTTCGTAAAATTTAAATGGGTATTTTGAACTATTAGCAGTTGAGGGATACTTTTAGATAATTAATTTAATTAGTGGGCTAAATTTATAATCTATGTAAATATCCTATGTCACTTATTTCATATTTTTTAAAATAAATTACTCGCTCTATTTAAAAAAGACTGATCTAATTTGACTTGGCACAGAGTTTAACAAAAGAAAAAAGACTTTTCAATCATGTGATCCTAAATTAAAGTTATATTCAATATACTAAATTATCCTTTAATCTTGTGACCTTAAACATGTCACGTGTGAAAAGTTATAATTAACATAGTAGCAAGAGTGAGTACAATGCACATGTATTCAGTAGGTTAGACCAATTAGGTATAAAGAATTGATTAAACTATGCAATAAATTAGAAACGCTTTCATCTGCATACAAAAGAGACAATCTGACATTGGTGTCGCCAATTTATATAGAAAGGTGTGAATAAAGTAAGTGCGCAAGTACAAGCACTCTCCACACTATCAATAACTCATACCCAAGGCACATTAATATGTTGTGCAATGAGATGGAATGTATGCAATACATGGGTGATTATGATAGTAATTATGGTATCACACTGTATTCACTATCTTGCCTTCAAACTGTCTCCTCTGGGACTCAAGATACAAGTATAAATCATAATGTATTTACTATCCTGCTTTTAAGCTGCCTCCATCAAGGCCTCAAGATACAATGATAAATCATAATGTATCCATTATCCTGCCACCTCAGGAACTCAAGATACCAATTCAATCACCATGTATTCTCCATCCCTGCTATCTCTGGGACTCAAGATATTGGTGTCTATCACAAATGTATCCACTATCCTGCCTTCATACTGCCTCCTTCATACTGCCTCTGTCAGGGACTCAAAATACAAAATTTTTTAAAGATATCTCATTTTCTTAGAAAAACGTATTGGCACAATCTCACTTCCCATATTTCATGACGATTTGAATGCTTAAGGATGAATGTATGTCAATATTACAAATAAAGAAGTACAATCAATTTAATACAAGTCTCAAAGTGATAAAGTATTCAGAAGTCCAAGTTTTATGATACACACCTCCTTAATCAATTGGAAGAAGATTCTTTTAAAAAATAAACAACAATCCTTTGACAAACCTTTTTAGCTCTCAAAATATGTCACAAACAATAATTTTCCACAAGTATATCTCTCGAATCACTTCATACCTCAGCAAATTTTATTTCACAATACATCACAATTCTCAATTCACTTCATGTCTCATCGCATCTCATTCACAACACATCATATTTTTCGATTCATTTTACAAATATCTCAATTCTCAAATGATAGGTCACAAATCATCAATATAGAACAATTTCACGATCAAACACAATAGCAAATAAAATTTCCCACACAAGTATCACAATACAACAACAATTCATTAATATACGATCCCATCCCATAGTCTACAATATAAGGATAATCAATTATCCAACGCTGGACCTAGTGAAGGATAGCAAAGCTACCTGAATTGTCGAAATCACACCCAAACTCCTCTAACCAGAGAATTTTGCTCAAATTTTAACTCCAAATTGACTTTACACTATCAAAAATATAAAGTACATATCATAAGGAGTTTAGTGATATTCATATAGCAAAGTATCAAAATCGGGGGTAAAATAGTCCAAAAGTCGCTCAAATTTTAAGCAGGGTAAAACTGACAATTTATAATAAATTAGTTTCCACTAGGAAATGGAGTTCATGGCTAAAAAAACCCAAATAATTAGAGGAAAAAATGAGTGCAAAATCATCATTTTATTCAAGTTCGGAGTATGAGAGAAACAAAAAATTTTAGGGTTAAAAACTAAAATTTAGGGGTTGATATTAGTAGGTAGTCAATAAAAATTGAAGATTTTAGGTTAGAATTCACTTGCCTTATGAATTCCTCGAAAAATACCTTTAAAAGGTCCTTGGCCTATAAAATTTTATCAGGCGCCATTGGGTCATCTAGGACTCTTGGCTGACTCATTACGGACCCACTCGTATGATTTCTCGAGAAAATTGATCTTTTACAGCGAAAGAAGATGGAATGAGGTTGTCATTAATAGAATACCTAGAGAAATCAGTAAAAGAAATTTTCACCCAAGATTTAATAGCTGGTCCATTCTTAGACTTATTATTCATTCAATGGAAACTATTATTGGATATTCTTCAGCTAAAAGCCAAAATATGCGTCTTATGGGAGGTTTAAGAAAACAAGTGATAAATGAGGTGGATCTATTTAGTTTTATTATGTTCTAAATGAATTAGCTAGAAAGTGCGAATGTATTTTTTTAGATTTCTTCATTCAATGATGTTTTGTTCTCTTGTCTAATCTCTTTATTTCTTTTTCTTCAGATTGGATCTACACAGTTTTTCGGCATTTTCTTCGGGTTGCTAACTCAACGATAGATTACTTGGCTTTTAAGTGCGGCTACTGTCTTTTGCACATATGGATGAAGTGAGGAATTAGTCCATACTCTCGGTAAATTTTGGTAGACTGCAACTGATCCTGAAAGAGAATGGGAGGGGGGTGTTGTTCCCTAAGTCACCATTTCAGGACAAAATCTGACCATCGCGATGCAGAGGACATGGACATCGCAATCACAAAGGTTCAAGAAGTCAACTTATCGCAATTCCGAAAGGCCCATCATGATTGCGAAGAGTTAGGGAAATTGGGGTGCAAAGCGATCATGAAGGAAAGGTTCGTGAACGCAATGAAGAATAGCACTACACCAGAGCCAGATTTAAGAAAATATTCTAAGTCTCCGATTGAATCCTTGAAATTCATGAAAACACCATACACAAAAATCATATATACTACCCTACAAAATTCGTCGTTACAGACTCAATGGAACTATCAGAAATTGAATTTGAGGTCTCCTTGATCGAAAATCTGATAGTCGCACGAAACTAATTCTAAAGTTAAAAAAAATCAAAATGTCCTCGAAACTCGAAAAATATGACAAAGTCTTTTCTAGGTCTAAGATCACCTTCTACATAAAATAGAACCATAAGAATTTTAATTTGAGTATCCGAACTCAAAACGTTGGTCAAAGTCAAACTTTCAACACAGGATCTTAATTCCACGAAACAACATCAAATTTGACTTCGATAACTTTCCTAGTCCAATTTTCACATTCCGAGACTGATGAAATCGACGAAATTACATTCCAATACATGAAACTCCAAATGGTGCCAAAATTTATTTTTTGAAAATTTTAAGCCTTAAAACTCTTAACTCCTACAACTCTCAACGTTTCAACAAAATAGCAAATCAGACACATAAACTGTTAGACCCCGTAATTAACTAAATGGAAGTCAATTGCTCATTCGGAAAAATTATTGTGATTGAGGTGTATTTTAAATTTTACTAACTTATGGTGAGGGGGTATGAGATCAAGTGAATTTTTGCGAAAAAAATTTAGCTGAAGTCGGGTGTCCTTAATTGGATTAAAATAGAAAAGTTTGGGGACCTAATTGGTCAATGGGCTAACTAGGAGCCCTTATATTGCAA
>JAOTQJ010117587.1:0-10760 GCA_025642045.1 Solanum sejunctum
CCTGAGTTGTGGCAAACTAGGCCATACCAGTGCTCTGTGTTGAGCTCAGTCGCAAGAGAAAGAGGCCAAAGAGAACAAAGGATGCCACACCACAGGTTGAACAAAATGAAAAATGGGAAGTTGTCCAATTCCCAAGAAGGAACTCCGGCAAGGGGAGGGGTAGAGCCCCATGGGGATGACAAAAATAAATAAGCATTGGGCCTTGTCAGGCCCAAAATAAATCTACACCATCTTCTCCAATTCAAGGTATTTACTACTCCGAGGAAAATAAGCATCACAAATCTCAGGATGATATGAGTACTGAAGTCGCATCAATGGGTATTAACTCTCACAGGGAAGGGAAAATCCCTTGTCAATTTGAAAAATGTGACTTTGATTTTTCAAAAATAAGATTTATACTTAAATTAATTAATTATAAATTAATTTTCAAAATTGAAAGAGTCACCACTTAATTTTAAGAAAGATTAAGAAAACCTAATTTTAAAACCTAACAAAAGAGTTTTAAAATTTTCAAGAGATAGGTAAAGATTCAATTTTCATTGTGAGAAGAAGTTACTCATTCAAAATGATTGTTAATTTGCTGTTGACCAACGATTAAGGATTGACTAAAACAGGTTGACTAAATTTTTTTTAAAAAAACCGGCTAAGTTTGAAAAAGTTAACTAAGTTTACAAAATATTGACTAAATTTAAAAAAATGGGCTAAGTTAAAAAAGTGGACTAAATTTGAAAATTGACTAAATTTGAAAATTTGACTAAATTTAAAAGAATGGACTAAGTTTAAAATTGAACCAATTTGAAGAAAATTGACTAAACTTGACTTATTTTTTGAAAGAATTTCCACTAAAGTCTGATTTTGTTGAAAATAATCCTAACGTTAAAACAAAAGTCGCTAAGACGAAAATCAACATAAATGAAGACAATGGCCAAATAATTAGATTAAAAATGAAACAAGTAATACTACAAATAAAATGTTAGAGTTAGCATATAAAATAAAAGGTATCATTCAAAAATACAATAAATAGGAGATAGATAAAAATAAATAAATTGGGCCTTGTCAGGCCCAATTCATCCACCTGTCCTAATTTCTAAGTTTAGGGCCTGCCAAGCCCATCAGATCTGCCCAGCTGCTGCAATGGGCTTGTGGCCCTATTTCCTTGTTGTATATACTAAGGGTATACACGTGTATATCTGACTTCCTGCATATTTCCTGTATAACAGCCTTCTGAAATTTGCAAATTAACACCCCCTCTCTAAGAACGACCCCGAATTGACTCGAAATGCATGGATGAAAGGACTCAAATGCCACATAATTCACGCATAAATAAAATAAACTGACATTAGCATTTGATGACGGCGAATTATTCTATCAAATAGAAGCTAATTAGCTATACTTTCGTCATTGAAGCAGCAAACATACATATAAAGGGAATATAAGTCTCACTCACAGTTGAAAAGCAACAATCAACATCATTTTAATTGAAGATTCTGACATGAATAGTAACAGATCTTCTAACAATGACATGTAATAACATCAGGATGAACTGAATATATGTAGGTCTTAGGCAGCTGATTACAGATAGTTAGGAATTAGGTAATTAACAGCGAAAGTCCATAGCAAATGAGTTAATACTATATTGGAAGCAGTAAAAATGAGGATTAAGGCGTGCATCGATAAGCAAAAAATCATACTTTTAAAGAAACCATCAAGCTTTCATGATTTGTAAATCATTATTACACAAATAAGCCAAGCAAAGTTCAATAATGAATAAATAGATGGAACAAGGAAAAGACCAGTAATAAAAGCAAACACAACTTAGAAGGAAACTGGAACAGAACAATAAAACAACAACTTAAGACTTTGAGGCTTGAAAACAATAGACTGAAGCAGGAAATAAAGATGGGGACAAAAGTAAATTTTCAAAAAAAAAATGATAGGGATAACAATAAGGAAACCTGAAAGCACAATATAGAATTTAAGATATGAACTTTTCAGCAAAACACAAACATGAGCAGAGATCAAGGGACTTATTAAGACCAAGGAACTCAGATTGTGAGAAGGAGCAAGCAAAAGCAGAACTACAACGACCTTGACAGCATACCAGGCAGGTTATATTCACAAGTACTAGAACCATCATCAAAACGAGTCATAACAGGATTTGAACATGTATTCGAAAACAAAATCATTTAGGGCTAGTCTCGATTCATAACAACAAACGAAGAAGATACCACAACTAGGGGATAGACCTGAATAGACACTATGACAATGAGAAGCAGAAATGAACCACGAAGAATGAAGAGGAGCATTGAAATCATTATGTTAATTCAATAAACACCAGGTTTCAGAGATAAAGCGACAGGAACAGGAGGCCAAATCATGCTTTTCTCAAAATAACTCAAATGACTCCACATCTAAACTTTGACTCTTTGAAGCAAACAAATGAAAACAACAACCCAGTTATTATGTTACCAGGTGAAGTGTACTCTGGTTCATATATAAACGACACGGATGAGAGAGTCACAACTACCACATCAGACCACCATTTAGATTAATCAATAGAATAGACTGCTACCAGTGAAGCCAAAATGATAGCTAACACTGATAAGCATAACAGTTTAAGGGCCAACATATCGTAAAACTTAAACAAGGCATCCACACATCCTATCATACTAGATAATAAGTATTCTACATTTACCAACTGTATGCAATGTGGGAGGCAAAGATCAAGACGAAATAAGCGTACATGGATTTATACTAATATGATATAAGAACAAATATAACACTGTAATTTGAAACCTAAACTTAACTCGACAGATTCCCATCAAGACAACCTTCATAATTAATACAAACTATGCAATTAGTTCTTAACAACTCTCGACTCGAAAGAATTAAAAATTAGCAGATAAGCTACTAGATATGAAATCTAAAAGAAAACTTTAATGCTTAACCAAAGTTCATGCTTACTAAACCAAACAACATCTTACTGTGAGCAACAAAACAAAATGAATCAGCCACCGTTTCAAGAAAAACTAAACAGTAAAGTGTTTGCTCTTGTTCATATTCTGGGAAAAAAAGGGGCAGTATAGAGTGACTATGACTCAACAATAGTGGTTAACTCTAAACAAAACACACAAAACAAAGAACAGAAACAGGCTTTCAACACTTTTCAGTAATCCCTAATATGACAGCAATAGACAAGACTATTATAGCTAAACATTTCATCATTTAGAGGGAAAACAAAGCTATTCTTGAATCAAAGATGCAAGCAGGGAGTACAATCATTCTTTATGCACGTTTAACAAACTTCTGACTCGTATCACAGACTGTGATCCTAAAACTTAGATTTCAGACAGAGCATAAACAAAACGACTTGGATAGCATGTTAACAGACCATATTCAAAAGAAAACACTCATAGATGCGAAATTGTTTTTACAGAAAAAAGGAGCTTTTTAAACTCATTTTACTTGTCAAAATAAGAGAAAATGGAAAGGGGGGATAATCAGCAACTCAAACTTCTGAAGTCGAATCAAGTTTAGACCAAACGAGGAAATATAGAAAGCTAGAATTTAACGGATACCAACATGTAGATAGAAACAATCATGAACTCAAAGAGGGCAATCAACTAAAGAATTATGAGACATGTACATGGTTATCTACGACCCAAAATTCTGATTCCAAGCAAAGTCTAGCAGAAACCAAGACAAATGACCTCAAGAGCATACTGGGGTGGGTCGTGTTTAGAAGAAAACTACCTAACAACATCTTAAAGAGACGGAACCAACATTAAAAGCGAATGATTTGAATATCAAAGTCTATTTTTGAATAACACAGCGAATAACAACAACAACGACATTCTCAGCAACTTTACAGTGAACAAAACAAGACGTCGACAATATACTTAGTCAAACACAGTCACCTCAAGACGTATCAACTCGAATATCACTACTCACACAGCTAATAGCAACCAGAACCATTACACACATCATCTATGGGGAAGAGGAGAAATTCAGATGAAAGCATTACCTCTTTAGGAGCAGCAACTGGGACTTGAGCTAAAACGAACTTCGACACCACCAAAATTGCACCTCGTCGACTTCAGACTAAGTAATCTTCGACTTCGGATTGACCCGAGCTTCCTAAAAATGCTTACTCTCAAAATGAAACTCTTCTGTATTTCGAGTTTAAGAATTACTTTGTGAGTACTTTATGAGAACAATGACGGCTGTAGGATTTTGCTAGGGTTTCAAATTGAGAACCACGGCTGCGATTGATTGGGGTTTTTAGGGTTTTCAGAAATCAAAAAATGGCTGCCCTTAACAATGGAAGAAAAAGGAATTATGTAGCCCCAAAATATGGGAATCATCCACCCGTCCATATCATAGTCATCGATTTCAATTAAAATTGTGATATGCATCACACTTTAATTTCAAAATGGACGAGGTACGAATTGGATAAAGAAAAATGGGAGAGGGACACGTATGTACAGGCTTGGAGAAAGAACGTTGGGAGGGAAATCTTCTTTAATTTTGCCATATTTGGGGTTGGGTTTGCAGGGTTTGAACGAAAATTGGTATGTTATCAAAGTTGAAAAATGGGTTCAAAGGTCAAGGGTATTTAATTTAAAAATTGACTAATTTTGACTACTCGACGAATTAATTTAAGAGCTTTTAGTTTTATCGATCCAAAATAATCAAAGTAATTCCTAAATAATACTTCTTAAATTAAAAGGCATTTATTTGAAAAATATTTTTGCATTTTGAAAATCAATTATTTCAAATTATAAAAATTAATAGCTCCATAATTAATTCATATTGTGAAAGGTAAAAATTTAAGTGTCAACACCCCTTTAATCAGGGCTTTAATGCCATGAGAAGCCCCATCACTGCTAACAATAGCTGCAAACAACCAAACTCCTCCATTCCAAGCCCAAAAACCTCTCATTCTCCAACCAGCTCCATTAACCTTTAACCATCAGGCCACATCCTGGCGAGAAGTAACTCTCCGTGACAGGCAACTCTCTCTCCAGGAGATGATAGACAACAAGCCGATTGCTCTGCTCATCCAAAACCCAGCCTACCTGGCTCAAGTAGTTAAGGAGGGCCTGGATCATGCCATCCAAAAAGTGGGGAATCATCTTTGGACGGAAACTCTAAGGAGAAACCAGTTGATGGACAACATCAATATCACAACTATGCAGGATCTAGGGATACTCATGAATCAAACCTTCCAAAGTTTACCTTTCTTCCCCTTTTTCCCCTACTTGCCCAGTAACCAGACCCTCAACTTTGTGAAGATGACGACCCTAGGGACTGTGAATTCCAACTGTCAAGATCAAGGAATCGAAAAGAGCCAAGATCCTCCTCAAGAAATGCAAAGCTCAATCCAAGAAATCTTAAAACAAAACAACCAAAAAGTGGAGGAAATATTGGCAAACCTAGGAGAATTCTTTCCAGAGGAATGCATTCTGGAAAAAATGTGGATCAAAGAGCTGGGGGAAGACTCAACCTCACTCATGCTAGTGCACTACCCGAAGCTTATACAGAATGCAACCTGAGTATTTAGGACAAGCTGGGCTGGACTCCAACTGTTATAACTATGACTCCGACCAAATGGGTGGGGAAAGGGAAGGGTGTGGTGGATTGGGACATGAACACCCTGTCTTAACATGACTAGATTTATCATTTGGAATACTAGAAGGGCAAACAGTGTCACCTTTAGAAGGAATTGTGAAGCCATGGCTTGTGAATACAATCCTGCAATGTTAGTTCTTTTAGAGATGAAAATGACAGAACACAAGCATCTCACTGAAATTCTTAAGTTTGATGCTCAGCTTCAGTCATCTGCTGAAGGTTATTCATGTGGAATTGTGGTGTTGTGGAAGGAGAACCTACTCAACCTTGACAATATCTCCATATCTCAACAAAGTATCAATGTTCAAGTTAAGGTATGTCCTAACACCCATTCATGGTTATTCTCAACTATCTATGGTAGCCCTGAAGTTGAAAAAAGAAAGACACTTTGGGAAGATCTGAATGATATCAAACAAAATTTTCCTATTGATTGGCTGCTGGGTGGGGGGAGAGGATTTTAATGAGATTCTTAATGCTGGGGAAAAATTGGAGGGATAATTGCATTAATAATGCTAGAGCGAAAGCTTTTTGGTCTTGTCTTTAGAGTTGTAACTTGATTAATCTGGGGTTCAGGTGGCCTAAACATACCTGGACTAATAAAAGGTATAGGAATCAATCTCAATAGATTTTTGAAAGACTAGATTGATGCTTAGCTAATGACTCTTGGAGTAAGACCTTTCCTGAAGCCCTTGTTACTCACCTACCCAGAATCAAGTCAGATCACTGTCCTTTGCTGCTTGACCTTCACTCTATCCAAAGTAGTGGCTATGCTAAGCCCTTCCGTAGGGAGACCATGTGGTGCTCCCACCCTAATTTCAAAAATTTGGTCAATCAGGTCTTCTTAAGTAGTAGGACCTATTACATCCCATTAGGAGATTCTAGAGTGAATGCAAAACTTAGAACAAGAACACCTTTGGCAACATTTTCAAACAGCTTAAACAGATTAAGGCTAGACTTGGAGGTATTCAGAGGTCTAACAACTACTACCATAGTAGTTTTCTCCACACCCTTGAAAGTGAGTAGATGGACCAGTATGATTTTCTTCTTAGGGCTGAAAAAGATTTCTGACTTACCAAGTCTAGGATTAACTGGTTGGCTGAGGGGGATGCAAACACTAGTTTTTTCCATACTACAACTCTGGTGAGAAGAAGAAGAAACATGATCATGAGCCGTGAGGGTGATTGCGAAAATATCTATGAGAGCCAAAAAAATATCCTTAATCATACCTTTACTTTCTTTAAGGATTTATACCAAACTAAGCATTCTTGTCCAAGAGGCCCCCCTGACCTCCTTTTGCGACCAGGGATAAACTATGTTGATCTAACGTCCCCCTTAATCCCCCCTCCCTTAGAAAGAGTGAGACCATACAAGCCCTTAAGTCCTTTAAGCCTCTAAAAGCCTCAGGACCTGATGGTTTGCACCAGTTGTTATACCCAAAGTATTGGGACATCTTGGGGCCCAAAATGGTTGGTTTCTGCAAAGAGATCTTCAACAACTCTATTATGCCCCCTCACGCTAACAAGACCTTCATCTGTCTTATCCCCAAAGGGCCTGACAATGGAAACCTTAGGAACTTTAGACCAATTGGTCTCTACAACTCCATTTACAAGCTGGTCACTAAGATCAATGTTAATAGGATTAAGCCTATTCTTCCTTACATTATCAACCCCATCCAGGCTAGCTTCCTAACTAATAGAAAGGCATCTGACAATGCCATTATTATCTAGGAATACATCTCTCACTTTGGAAAAATGAAAGGTAAGAAAGTTAATATGATCCTCAAGATTGACCTGGAGAAAGCCTTTGATAAATTAAAATGGTCCTTCATTAGAGAGACCCTCTACTACTTCAACTTTTCTCCTAATCTGGTTAACTTATTATGTCCTATGTTAGAACCAGTAGCATTGAAGTGTTAGTCAATGGAAGGAGAACTGATGCTTTTCAGCCTACTAGAGGTATAAGACAAGGAGACCCCATATCCTCCTATCTCTTTATCCTTTGCATGGAGAGACTCTCTAGAGACATTGAGTCCAAGGTTAAATCCAAACTCTGAAACCCTCTGTATTAAATAGAGGCCCTCACATTTCTCATTTGTTTTTTGCGGATGATCTCACTCTTTTTGCCACAGTTGATGCTAAAAATTTTCAGACCATCTTAAACACCCTCAATGCTTTCCATCTTTAAGCTGGGCAGAAAGTGAACGACACCAAGTCAAGAGTCCTCTTCTCTAAGAAATGCACTCCTAGCATCATTGTTGACTGTCTTAGCACTCTGATTATCCAAGTATACTCTCATTTTAAAAATATTTGGGATTTCCCATCTTCCACAAAAGGCCTATCAATAGTGACTTCCAATTTGTTATTGATAATCTGAGACAAAAATTTGATGGAAAAGTGGCATGCTCAATATGGCAGGGAGGGTAGTCTTGGCCAAATCAAGCATGGAAAGCATTCCTTCTCACATCCTGAGCAAAATCAAAATCCCAACAACAATTACCAAAAGTATTGACAAGGTGATCAAGGACTTTGTTTGGAGTAGCACTGAGGAAAAAATGAAATTGCACCTTGTCAAATGGGCTACTGTTATTTGTAGCAAAGATCAGGGAGGTTTAGGCCTTCATAAAGCAACTATCAAAAATAAGGCAACTCTAGCTGGCCTTGCCTGAAGAATCTTTGAGCACCCTGGAAAGCTTTGGGCAAACATCTTGCCCAATAAATATAAGAATAATCCCATCACTAGTCCTACTAGTAGGATCGTTTCTAGAACTTGGAAAAATATTTAGCAAGGATGGAAGGATACAGACACAACCTCCAAATGGGTGATTTATAAAAAAAAGCAATATCAAATTCTTTTAGGACATCTGGCTTGCCAACTCTCAACCCATTAGTTGTATTCAGGAGCCTATCCTTGAGCATAAAACAAAGCTCACAATTGCTGATATGTACATTAATGGACTGTGGCAATTGCATAATCTCTCTATCTCTCTACTTACCACACTATAGGAGATCATAAGAGACCACCCCATAGTCCTCAATGCTAACAAGGAGGATAAAAAAATTTGGGGGTTATCCACTAATGGGAAATTTAATCTTGCAATAGCCTATAGACTCTTGACTACCAAGGTACAAATGGATGATAGCAATGGGAAAGACTTTTCTGGGATATGGAGGGCAAATGTGCCAAATAAAATAAAAATCTTCCTTTGGTCCCTTCTCCATGATTGATTGCCCAAAAATAGCTTTCTCAGGGACAAGAAAATTCATGTGGATCCTAAATGCAAAGTCTATGATCATTCTTCTGAGGATATAAATCATATCCTTTTTAGTGTAATATTGCTCACAAGTTCTAGGATTGTGTGAAGCACAAAAATGTTAACCCCACCATTCCTTGTGCTACCACTATGTTAAACATAGGGTGGAGTGAGTATTGGAAAACTATTGTTGCAGCAAGCCATGCTCATGGACTTACGTGGGACTGCTTCCTGCCCTATTGTCTTTGGCATTTATGGAAAACTAGGAATAGCAACACCTTCAAAGTGAATCTGAACTATGACTTTGTGCATGGCTAGCTTATGGAGTTTATTCACGTGATAAAACCCAAATAAAACCAGACCTCCACCAGCGCACCTGTGCCTATGAAGTGGGAACCTCTAAATCCTGGTATGGTCAAGCTGAATATCGATGGTGCAGTACAGGAAAGGCTGGGACCTGCAGGCATAGGTGGAGTATTCCGTGATCACCATGGTGACTGAAATTTGGGATTCCTCCAACCCATTGCCCAAGCAACTCCTTTTGAAGCTGAGTTACGGAGCCTGCTGAGGGGCCTCAAAATGGTTGTTAATCACTCCTTATCCCCCCTCTTGATTAACACTGATTCGCAAAAACTTGTTAATACAATTCACAGTGGTAATCTAACTTATGATAATATCATCTCTGAATGCAGGTGCTTGATGAACAGGTAATGTGCTGTTAAAATACAATACATTTGATGCACATGTCCAGAAGATGCATGTCGTAGAGATGAGGATGTTGAGATAGATGTGGTGATCACACTAAGAGTGACAAGATTAGGAATGAGACCATTCGAGAGAAGCTAGAGATGGATTCGGTGGCTGATAAGATGAGAGAATCGAGATTGCGATGGTTTGAACATGTGTAGAGAAGGAGTACCGATGCTCCTGTAAGGAGGTGTGAGAGGTTTGTTTTAGGAGCTACACGAAGGGATGGAAGTAGACCGAAGAAGTACTGGGGCGAGCTGATCAGACATGATATGGTGAAACTTGATCTCACTAAGGACATGACCCTAGATAAAAAGAAGTAGAGGTCGCGAATTAGAGTAGTAGGCTAATTAGTTAGTAGGGTTGAGTGGTTATCTAGTCATGGGGTATAGTAGGGTAGATGAGTAGTAGTATTTTATAACATGTGTTGTCATTATTTGTTGTTTATGTGTTAATTGTATCATATTTAATATTGTCATGTAAGGTCTGCGTAGATTCTACCCTCCCCAGACCCTACTTATGGGATTCCACTAGGTATGTTATTGTTGTTGTTGATGTCCAAAACAAGGGATTTTGTGAATTCTCAATACGACTTTTTATGATTTTTAAGTGTTTTTGTGTTGTTCTTGTAGAAAAATTAGGTTGGCATGATTTTGAAGAAAAGTTACAGATTCTTCTAAAGCATAGGACATACGAGCTCATCTACGAGTCATAGCCCAAGCTATGAGTCGTAGGGTATGTCGTGGCAAGAATCAGAGACCAAAATTTAGAAATCTGCTAAGTAGAGGTCACCCCTACGAGGCTATCTTACGAGTCGTAAGTCCCACCACGACTCGTATAGGTAGACTCGTAGCAGGAATTAGAGAGCCAAAATGTTAGACCAAAAACTAAAGGCCAAGACTACTAGAGGAACATATGAGTCGTAGCTCAAACATTGACTTATACCTGTGGGTCGTACCAGTTCAGTAGAAGATACCAAAAACCTGATACAAGACCCCGACTAGGACTCGTAGGTCACCCTACGAGTCGTACCTGCAAGGCATACCAGCTGTCAGCTATCTTTTCTGTATTATTTTTAAGGTTTATTTATAAACACTATAAATACATTAAGTTAGGTTTTTATATGGAGAGA
>JAOTQJ010117598.1:0-10759 GCA_025642045.1 Solanum sejunctum
TTCCAAGCTTCATACCACAATATAGCCACACCCTTCAACCTATATGTCGCTAACTCAACAGCTTCTGTACCACTCATATGCATAATATCTAAAGTGCATTGAATCTTATCAATAAAGTCTTGGGGATCTTTATTAGGTCTGACCTGGTGAAGGATGGAGGGTCCAAATTAAGGAAGTCACATATCCTCGTGTTTGCTGCCCTATTCACACCACCTGCACCTATAACTCGAACTTCATGTCTTTGACCTTGGATTGTATTTGTTAGATCCTATATGGTAGCATCAACATGTGGTTCTAGGGGAATTTCAGTACTTGCCGGTTCATTAGGAGCTGGAGGAGTTGGAGATGTCTGTGATAGAGACTCATCTTGAGCCTCATTTCATTATCTCAATCGACTAGGTATAATAACTACCACTTCTACTTTCTTCCCTTTACCTTTATTTTTCCTAGTTTCTGGCATACTTACGGTACAAAACAATTTAATGGTCAGACACAATCCACCTATTACATTTGACTATATGGAACAATATAAAGAATGAAACATAAGTGACAACTCCTAAATGCCACATAGCTTCCTGCTTATAAATGTGGTGCACAACACATCGATAAACAAGATTCTACATAGACACAACTTTGTAGACTCCCGAGGATGACCCACTCAGATACTATTTCTGTCACGTCCAAAGTCCCATTATGGCGACTGACACCCATTGCTGATAAGGCTCAAGAGAACCAACCTGTATCCATGCACTTTTTATCCATATTATAAAAGGTTTCTACATTCAACATGCTTTTAGGAAATTAAACAGTACTAACAAGCCAAAAAGAAATGCATATGACTAGTCCATTAGGGCCACGTTGTCTAAAGTACGAGACATGACCACACATTAATTTACATAGTCTAGAAAGCCTCTAGATAAGGAAAAGTATCTTATAAGGCTCAGGACAGGCCCTTCTTCGTCTAACTATACAATACAAAACTATAAGCTCTAGACACGCAAAGCTCCAAAGCAACCTAGAGCTTGGTAATAGTAGTTGAATATCCTGTACTACTACTAGGGAGATCTACTAGTACTTGTACCTGCAGCATAACAAGTAGGTCCTCCGTAAGGGGTATTAGTATGAGATAGTATACTAAATATATAAGGCAGAAAATATTGTATATGAAGTAACAACTCAAATGAATAGATGTACTAATGTAGGATAAGAGACCACCTGGAGTTATACTATGAGATCCTATAGTCTATGTTTTTTTATTACTTTACCTTTACTATATACTCCTACATATCATGTAGTACAAATGAGAAGTTGATCAGTGGTAAATTTATATTAAGATCGACCTTGGTTAGGCTTTTTCTTTCACCTCTTGGGCTACCCATTTTGATAGGATAGACCCTATCTAGGTTATTATTCCACCCCTCGGGTTACTACCAATCAATAAGCAATAAGCTTTACCTTTCAATTAATTTTGAGATAATTCTTTTGGTAGTCACAGTATTGGTGTTTTAGGATTGTAGATGTAGCATGTGACATGCAAATAATCATACAAGACAATATGATAATGAAAAGAGTACATTACACAACTAATAAAATGAGCATGAGATGAAAAAACTCGTGAACTTTATTTAGCAACACGAACCCATGTAACTTGGTATCCCTGTATGTATGCAGATTTGAAGGTGACTATGTATGGAAACTTATGAACATGTGAAAGAGTGGAGACATAGCTAATAGTTGTATCAGAGTTGGTAAGTGCCTTTATGTGCCATGTAGGGATCTATGTTTCATGCCAAACAATATAAATCAAATAGCTTCTCATACCTCGATATATGACCTCGTTATTACCTCTAGATAACCTTTCTTTCCTTCAAACATTTACCTATAGTATAGTAGGTGATAAACTAGAATTAACATCCAATAGATACATCTTGACAGCCCAATCTCATTAAAAAAAATAACACACAGGCAGCAAGCATATCATTATAAACCCGAGCGTATTCTTTCAACCTTTCCACCTCTAATCATATTTTGTAATACATATTCTAATATGCATATCATGTATAGCTTGCTTTAGTGCCATAATAGTTTTACAACAGCTGACAAGGCACAACACATAATAATTCTACACAATATACAAATAGGCGACATAACGTTACATCCCTTCACTACATTTCGACGTCGATAATTAAAAACTTTTCCAACTTTAACCAAACAATCCCCACCATACATAAACATAAAACCAATCCTTAAATAGTGTGAATATAGTTAAAGTATAGGGACAACGTGAAACAACAATCTTCGATTATCATCCCACAAGTTCTTATTAAGAGCATAATTATGAGATCATACAAGAACTCACTTTTACGGACTGTAAAAATGGTGCGGCAGCCTTCATACATCATTATAGAATCAACACTCAATAATAAAAGTAGACTCTCTTCATAAACAATCTAACAAAAAGGAGAAAAGCTTCCAAATAAATAAGAAAAATATACAACAAACTTTGGAACACATATTGTCCAACAATTTTAGCAAGGGTATATTCATCTTAATGTCTTGTTTTTCATGAGAAAACAATACAAAACACGTACGTATTCTTACATAACTTTACCATCAAGGTGTAGCAATTCTCCAAGACCCTAAATGTCTCCTTGTGGCTGCTTTGCAAAGCTAAAAAGGTGTAGAGAGATAGCTTTGGAAAACTGATTTTTTGTCTAAGTTAAATGACTAGAATGAGCTGCTTGTAAGCCCTTTTAAAGTGATAATTTTTCTGACTTTCTCTTGACTTTTATTCCTTATTTTATCAAGTGATTAATGTATTATTTTGCCCCTTTAACTTGGGCCTTAATGGGTTGCAAATTGATGGGCCTTTGCTACCATTTTTCTCCTTTCTTTTTAGTTAGTTGGGCCTAAATCATCAAAGGAATTGTAATGGGCTTGGACCTTTTCTTATTCTTCTTGGGCTGAAAATATATTCCATTTATGATTCTAAAACATGGGCTAACGTTACACCCTTAATACATACTTTATTCACAGTCGGACTTGGACAAATTCGACGTCGGGCCTCGTCTATGTCTAGCTAGGAAATTTAAGCTAAGCAAGCAGATGACTCACCAGCCAGGTTCCTAAGTCCTATAAGTACCTCAATTCTCTTACTTTATTTAAGGTTGCAATCTCCTCGATTTGACTTAAAACTTGTATACACTTGACTCTCTTAAGCGTTAGACTTACATATCACCCTCTAATTTGAGATTCAATCACTTTTATAAATTTGCACTAATTTAGCAAAGCCATATCATATTTCATCTGCATAGGAAAAGCACATGTAAGGTGTGGGGTGTTACATCCTCCCCCCTTAGGAACATTCGTCCTTTAATGTTGGCATAATTAGATAGCTTAACCATGTTTAATGCAATAATCATTCAAACACTCATGCTTGCTAAGGCCCCAATTCTGCATGTTCCACTCCTCCTTAGCTTCAAATAAGTAAGGGTGTTTTGATTACATCGCGTACTCAGCCTCCCATATTATTTATTCTGGTTGTTGGTTTCTGTAGAGTACTTTTTCTGAAGCTATTTCTTTATTCCTTATCTTCTTTACTTGACGATCTAGAATAGCAATAGGTACCTCTTCATAGGTGAGATCTTGTGTAACAAGGATATCCTCAATAGGACTGATATGGGATGGGTCACTTATGCATTTTTGAAGCGTTGGGACATGAAAAACTGAATGAAATAGTGAAAGCTCTTGGGTTACCTCCAACTCATATGAAACCTGCCCAAATTTCTGAATAATTTTATATGGCCCTATATAATATAGGCTCAGTGTTCCTTTCTTACCAAATCTCATAACCCCTTTCATTGGAGATACCTTTAGGAATAGTTAATTACCTACTAAAAACTCTAGTCCTCTCTTTCTAGCATCTGTATATGATTTGTGATGACTTTGGGCTATTTCTAGCTTCTACTGTATTACCCTAACATTTTCATCGCTTTTTGTACTAGTTCTGGCCCAACCAAGGTCATTTCACCCACTTCAAACTATCCAATCAACGACCTACATTTCCTTCCATCCAAAATTTCATAAGGTGCTATCTTAATACTTGAACGGTAGTTATTATTATAGGCAAATTCAATAAGTGGCAAATGGTCCACCCAAGCACCTTTAAAGTCCAATGCACTAGCTCGCAACATATCTTCAATTGTTTGAATAATTTATTTTGCTAGACCGTCCTTCTGACGATGTCAAGATGTACTCAAATTCACTTGTGTCACTAAACTCCTTTGGAAGGACATCTAAAACATTGCAGTGAATTAAGCTCCTCAATAAGGTATAATGGAGATTGGGACCCCATATTCTTTAGCTTGGGTCATGTCATATCTAGGCCTTAGGCTTGGGTCATGACAAACTTGGTATCAAAGTACTAGGTTGATAGATCCTCAGAGTGCAACAGATTCGTTGATTAGAGTTCTATTCATGGTTGTGAAGCACGCTATGACTAAATGCTACGAGATATTTTAGGAAATGTTTTCCTTCTTTATGTTCTAAGTCATGCAATAGAATTTAATGAGTTTTTACCTCCTAACATTTGTTCTTTACTTTGCTAGATCATGCCAAACATTTTGGGAAGAAAGGGCCCATACTCACGAGGATCAACCTACCAATAGTGAGCTCTGAGATGCTCTTACTATGCTTGCCCAAGTTATGGCCAACAAAATAAATCAAGGGGCCCAAGCCCCTCATGCAACTACCCCGGCAGCTAGGGTAACTGACTTCATGAAGAAGAATCCTCTTGTGTTCTTTGGGTCAAAGGTGGATGAAGATCCACAAGAGTTCATTCATGAGGTCTACAAGATCTTTAATATCATAGTTGTTGGGATGAATTAAAAGGCAAAGTTGGTGGCCTACTAACTCAAAGGGGTAGCTTAAATATTGTATGATCAATGGAAGGGCGAGAAGTGGATTGGTAATGTGGTGCTTTATGAGGAGTTCAAATTGTCTTTCCTTAGTCGATTTTTCCCTCTAGAGCTTAGGGAAGATAAGTTGGTGTAGTGTATAAACATGGAATAAGGTGCTATGAGTGTGAAGGAATATGCCCTCACGTTTAATCAATTTGGTGGCCAATCCTAGATCTAAGATGAACAAGTTTTTGATGGGGGTCTCCAACTTGGTAAGTGAAGAATATCGATCTGCCATGCTAATTAGTGACATGGACTTATCTTGGTTTATGACCTACATCTAGCAAATGGAGGAGGAGAAATTGAGGAAGAGAAGGAGGCATAAGGGCAACAGGGCCTGATTTGAGGGTAGATTCCAAAAAGGTGCTAGATTTCTTCAAGGCCAAGGGTATTCTCATGCCACTAATATGGGTTTTGCTAATGACTTCCCTAGGCCTCAAGGTCTTGGTGGTGTGGCTCCTATTGATATATGTGATAAATATGGAAGGAGTCATGGGGGCCCATGTTTAAAATGTTCTAATACATGCTTTGAATGTTGGGAACATGGTCACAAGAATGTGGATTAACAAAGAATTCGTGGCAAAGATTGGGGTGCAAATGCAGTTACATTGGGTAAAGGTGGTCCTCAATAACGTGCCTCGAGGCATAATCGGTTGTATGCTCTACATAAGAGGCAAGTGGTTTGTACCTTGATAACCTAGGTAGGGGTTTATATGTATCAACCATGCGAGAGGTTTATACTTTGTTACCAGGATGATAAGGTGAAATTATTATCAACCATGTAGGGGTTTGTACCGTACCACCAAGGTGATGGGGTTGAAACCATCATCAACCAACAGAGAGGTTTGTACTTTGGAAATCTAGCTTGATCATACATGCCATATTGATATATTATGCCTATTGCCTATTATTATGCATTTTGATTAAGGTACCTATCTCTCATTGTATTACATCCTACATACTAAGTACATTCAAACGTACTAATGAATACTCTTGATTACATGATATCACAATGCAGGAATCAGTGCCTAAGTTGATCATCCTCCTTCACGTGGTTAGATCGGTACTACTCAAGCTTATGCTGAGTCCTCCACTTTGGGGACCTTAGTCTATGTTTCTCTTATTATATGTCGATACATTCTTCTTATTTTTCTATTTCGACCATGAGGGTTAGCCCAGTTGCTTTGTCTTGGCCCCTACTCTTATCTATGTATCAGAGGTGCTTGTTGGACATGTTATGTATCTATGCTATAAGTTTTGACTATTCTCTCTCGATTATGATGCTATGCGAGATTTTCCTTTAGCCTCTTTACCCCTAGTCTTACTCTTTATGACTTTTATATGCTTTCGTGACCAATGTTGTACAATGGTAATTTAAGAGACTTGTTTGGGGTTCCCTTGGGTTTCCTATGTGTCATGCCATGTCTAGGCCTAAGGCTTGGGTCGTGACAAACTTGGTATCATCGCACAAGGTTGATAGATCCTCAGAGTGCATCATACCACGTTAATTAGAGTCCTATTCATGGCTGTGAAGTATGCCATAACTATTAATAGAATGTTTTGAGACATTTTAGGAAATGTTTCCCTTCTTCATATTCTAAGTTGTGCAATAAAGTTGTAGTGAGGTTTTCACCCCTAATGTTTGTTCTTTACTATGATAGATCATGCCAAACACTTGGGGAAGTGGGCCCAAACTCCTGAGAAGCAACCTACTAATAGTGAGCTCTAAGATCCTCTCACTTTGCTTGCCTAAGATGTGGCCAACCAAGTAAATCAAGGGGCCCAAGCCCCTCATTCTACTACCCGAGGAGCTAGGGTAAGGGACTACATAAGGAAGAATCCTCTTGTGTTCCTTGGATCAAAGGTGGATAAAGATCCACAAGAGTTCATTGATGAGGACTATAAGATCTTCAATATCATGGGTGTTGGGCTGAATGAAAAGGCAAGTTGGCTGCCTACCAACTCAAAAGTGTAGCTCAAATATGGTATGATCAATGGAAGGGCAAGAAGGGGATTGATAATGTGGTGCTTTGGGAGGAGTTCAAATTGGCTTTCCTTAGTCGGTTTTTCTCTCTAGAGCTTAGGAAAGCTAAGTTAGTAGAGTGCATGAACATGAAATAAGGAGCTATGAGTTTGAGAAAGTATGCCCTCAAGTTTAATCAACTTTCAAAGTATGCTCCTCATTTGGTGGCCAATCATAGATCTAAGATGAACAAGTTTGTGATGTGGGTCTCCGACTTGGTAAATGAAGAAGCCTGGTCTGCTATGCTAATTAGTGACATGGACTTGTCTCGGTTGATGACTTATGTTGAGCAAATGGAGGAGGAGAAATTGAGGAAGAGAAGGGGGCATGAGGCCATGACGGCCCCAATTTTAGCGTAAGTTCCAAAAGGGTGATAGATTTTATCAAGGCCAAGGGTCTTCTCACACTACTAATAAGATATTTGCCAATGACTTCTCTAGGCCTCAAGGTGTTGGCGGTGTGGCTCATATTGATTTGTGCCCTAAATGTGGAAACAATCATGGTGGCCCATGTTTAAAAGGTTCCAATGCATGCTTTGAATGTGGGGAACATGGTCACAAAAAAGTGGGTTAACTAAGAAATCGTGGGAAGGGCAGGGGTGTAAATGCGTTTCCATTAGATAAAAGTGGTCTTCAAGGAGGTGCCTCTAGGAATAATTGGTTTTATACTCTACATGGGAGGCAAGGGATTGGTGGTATGTTCAAAATCTTTGACTTTGATGTATATGCATTGATTGATCTAGGTGCCACTCTTTCCTTTATTACCCTTTTTGTTACTAAAAAGTTTGATGTTAACCTTGAGTTGTTGCATGAGTCATATGACGTGCCTACTCCCATTGGTACCTCTATTGTGGCTAGGAAGGTTTATAGAAGTTTTTGTATTTGTATTTTGCATAAGTTGTTGCCTTGTGATCTTGTTGAATTAGACATGGTAGATTTGGATGTCATTCTTGTAATGGATTGGTTGCATGCCTACAATGCTTTTATTGATTGTAGAACCCGTAGGGTAAAGTTTCAATTTCCTAATGAACCCGTCCTTAAGAGGGAAATTGAAGATGTGGTGGATAAGGGTACATTCATTTCTTATATTAAAGCCCATAACTTGATCTCTAAAGAGTGTCTTTACCATCTAGTGACGGTTAAATATGTGGAGTCCAAAGTCCCTTCTATAGAGTCAGTTCCGGCTGTAAATGTCTTTCTTGATGTCTTCCCAAATGACATTCCTAGTGTTCCTCCCAAAAGGGAAATAGATTTTGGCATAGACCTCCTCCCCGATACCTAACTTGTCTCTATTCCCTTTATCATATCGCCGCAATGGAGTTGAAGGAGTTAAAGGAACAATTGAAAGATTTGTTGGAGAAGGGATTTATTTGGCCTAGCCAATCACCGTGGGGTACTTTGATATTGTTTGTGAAGAAGAAGGATGGGTCACTTAGAATCTGCTTTGGCTACCTACAACTCAATAAGGTCACTATCATGAATAGGTATCCTTTTCCAAGGATGGATGACTTATTTGACCAATTGCAAAGGGCTAGCTTTTTCTGTCAAATTGATCTTCGATCCAGGTATCATCAAGTGAGGGTGAGGAAGTGTGACATTCCCACAACGACTTTCTTTACTAGATGTGGGTATTATAAATTTGTTATGATCTCTTTTGGGTTGACCAACGCACTGGTCATCTTCATGGACCTAAGGAATAAGGTCTTCAAACCCTACCTTAATTCCTTTGTTAATGTCTTTATTGATTATATTTGATCTATTCACATAGTAAGGAGGAGCATATGCGATATTTGAGGGTTATGTTGCAAGAGGAGAAATTATTTACCAACTTTGACAAGTGTGAATTTTATTGAAGGACGTGGCATTCTTGGGTCATGTGGTGTCGTGGAATGGTGTAAAAATATATCCTAAGAAAATCGATGTGATTAGAAATTGGCCAAGATTATTGACCTGTCGGATATTAGGAGCTTCTTTGGCCTAATGGTTTATTATAAAAGGTTTGTGAATAGGTTATCCTCCATTGCTTGCCTTATGAAAAAAATTAACTTAAAGGAGGGTTAGTTTTGTGTGGATTGATGAGTTTTGGAGGAGGTTCCAAACATTGAAAAATAAGGTTGTGTTTGCTTCTATATTATCACTATCTGATAGGCTTGCAGGATTTGCAGTGTATTATGATATATCCTAGGTTTGTTTAGGTTGTGTGTTGATACAAAATTGGAAGGTCATAGCTTATGCTTCTATAGAACTTAAGATATATGAAAGGAACAACCTTACCTATGATCCAAGCTGAAAGAACCATTCAAACCCCCAAAAGGATGGCCAAGCTGAAAGAACCATTCAAACCCTTGAGGATATGCTTAGGGCATGTGTATTGGACTTTAGGAGTAGTTAGGATAACCGTCTTCTTTTCATTGAGTTTTCCTACAACAGTAGCTACCACTCTAGATTCAGTATGGATCCTTTTGAAGCTCATTATGGGATGTTGTAGATCAGCGGTTGGTTGTTTTGAGGTTGGAGAGATGGTTTATTGGCAACGATTCTAGTTATGGAGGCTCTTGAGAAGTTTGTAATGATTAAGGAAAGGTTGAAAACTTCCCAAAGTCATCAAAAATCCCATATCGATGTGAGAAGGAGAGACCTTGAATTTAAAGTTGGTGATTGGGTCTATTTGAAAGTTCCTCCAATGAAAGGTGTGTTCCATTTTGGTAAAAAAGGGAAGTTGAGTTCAATTTATATTCATCTTTATAAGGTAATGAAGAGGGTTGGAAAGATAGCTTATGAGTTGAAGTTGTCCAGTGAACTGAATTTGTTTCATTTCGTGTTCCATGTCTCTATGTTTAGAAAATATGTTGGTGAACCTAATGCGATTGTGCCTCTTGATGTTATGCGTGTTGTTGAGGACAACTTGACTTATGAGAAGGTTTCGATTTAGATTTTGGATAGGCAAGTGAAGAGGCTGAGGAACAAGGAAGTGGCATTTGTTAAGGTCCTTTGCAGGAACTAACAAGTCGAAAGTGCAACATGGGAGGCCGAGATGGACATGGAAAAGCGTTATCCTTATCTTCTCCACTCCACTCAAGCCTAAGGTACTAATCTGAAGTCTCCCTTGTAATTTCAAGTATTATGATTGTAACGCCCAACGTCTTACAATACTTGTACTATGCAAATGAAACATGATATGGCTTTCCAAATTAGCGCCAATTTTTAAAAGTGTTTGAATCTCATGTTATAGGGCGATATGTGCGTCTAATGCTTAAGAGGGTTGAGTGTATACATGTTTCTTCTCAAATTGAGGAGATCACTACCCTAAAAAAAGTGAAAGAATTGAGGTGCTTGTAGGACTTAAGAAGCTAGTAGGTGAGTCACCTACTTTCTTAGCTTAAATTTGCTAGATAAACAGATATGAGGCCCTACGTCGAATTTGTCCAATTTCGATTATAAATAAAGTTGGTGCTAGGCGTGTAACTTTAGCCCATTTTTTAGCATTATCAATGGACTTTATTTTCTGCCCAATATGAATAATAAAAGGGCCCAAGTACACCACAACCCACTTGGCTAATTGGGCCCAAACTAAGTGAATAGGAATTTGGAAAATGAGCAGCCAAGGCCTATCAACTTTGAGACCCATTTAGGCCCAAGTGTAAGGGCCAAGCTACTGCATCACAATATTATTAATAGGTGTAAATATGTGGTGAAAATTTTAATAGAAAGTAGGCCAAAGAGACTCTTTAAAAAGACTCAAAAACAGCTCCATTAATTCATTACACTTTGGAACAAAT
>JAOTQJ010117609.1:0-10759 GCA_025642045.1 Solanum sejunctum
TCTAATACATGCATTTGATACTTGATCAGGTGGCGAGACCACATTACTCTATGTATGACATGATTATTAGGCGGCAGAACTGCAGTGGTGACCTTGTCGGCCCGCATTAGTTGTATATATATATGCATATGTGTTGTTTGTACTTTCCGTTAGCTG
The DNA here is from genome assembly GCA_025642045.1 of Solanum sejunctum. Taxonomy (NCBI): domain Eukaryota; kingdom Viridiplantae; phylum Streptophyta; class Magnoliopsida; order Solanales; family Solanaceae; genus Solanum; species Solanum sejunctum. The sequence continues at coordinate 157 of JAOTQJ010117609.1, forward strand.
TTGCAAGTGAGGATAGGGCATAAAAACAAAGGAAACTCTGCCGAAAGTTTGGTAGAATTCGTAGACTTTAAGTTGTGGTTTTGAGATTTAATATTGGTTTAAGTGCCTAATCGGCACGAGTCATGGCCCCGGGGTTGGGCTGTGACAGGGTTGTTCCAAAAACTCATCGCTTGATTGCTTACAAAATATGCATCCTCATAAAAGAATGGATCTTCATACACAGGATTCTTTGGAGGTTGATGGTTTACCACTTGAACACTTTCTTAGTTTTGCTTTAAAACCAAGTCCATGCCTGTACGGAGTTGAGTAAGTTGCTCCATGATTTCTTCATTAACTTTTTATTGCTCACTATTGGTGGTAACCGCATAAGAACTCTATGTTGTATCACGTTCTTATTGATCCAATGCTCTATTAGTTTTAACCACTTGCTCCACCCTTGTGGCTATCAAAGCAATTAGTTGATCAAGGAACATGCCTCCTATGATGTGTCGACGTAAGCTTGATTATTCTTATCAAGTGCGCGATAGAAAATCTCAACCAAGGCATCATCAACAATCTTATGATCGGGGACCATCCTCAAGAATTTGGTAAATCTCTCCCATGTTGTGCTAATAGAGTGACTAGGCAATTGCTCAAAGTTGTTTATTTGATCCTTAAGCTTCAACTTCTTAGATCTTAGGAAATATTTTTCAAGGAATACTCCTTAAAGCTCAGCCCAACTTGTTATGGTACCCGGAGGAAGCTCGGACAACCACACAGCTGCATTGCTAGTCAATGACAATGAAAACACTCTTCAACCAATAATATTAAGAGAAAGATTTTATGTCCCTATGATAGTCTTGCACACAAACAACATATTTTAGAGATGATAGTGAGGATCCTCTGAAGGTACCCCTGTGAATAATCCATAGTTTTGGAGCATTTAGAGCAACCCACTCAATACCACGAACTTAGCATCTATAGGTAAAGGAGGCAGTAATATAGCACTGGTAACATTCATGGCCATAGGGTTCAAATGATACTGATTCCATCCACAAACATTTTCGTTAAAGTCCCTAAGTTGTGGCCTGTTATCCCTCGATAGTGGATTCTCCTCTCTTAACATATCATCATTCATATTCATGTTCTCCTCAACCGCGATATCCTCATTAACTTGAGCCATTCTTCTAACGAGTCGATGGATCTCCAAATTGATTGGAGCTGAGGGATTGCCTTGGATCCTTATGTTGGGCATACAACATAGTTCTCCCTGCAATTAAAATCAAATAACAAAAACAAAAAACAAAGTAAAATACATGAGACTATTGAAATTAACTTTAGGACAAATAACAGTTAAATCAAGTCAAAACCTAGCCATATTCCTCATAACGGTACCATAATTTCTGATGATGTTCACACTCTCATAAGAATGCGGTAGTTGTCAGCAGTTAACCTGACTGAAGATTAGGGCCTAATCCATAAGGAATACATGGTTGACTACAAGAATTCACTACCAATCATTTTGAATATCGATAACTAAAATCTCTAATCGAGTGGGAGGAGGGGTGGTTGTGATTCAAGAACAAAATAAAATGAACACTATACTGTAATGAGAAAAAACACTCAATGGTTCTTTGACTTGATTACCCTACGTAACATAACTACAAGTCGAAATTTTACATGTTGGACGGTAACATAGGTTCTTCCAGCCGTCTTGTGAAGATAAAGGTCGAATTTCACTATGGCCCTTGGTTGGCTACCATGGCATGCCAACTAACCAATACCTATTGACCCAATCAACCTCCCCTTGGTCAGGTATGGTTGATTAGACGAGAAAACATCAATTGAATTTTGTCATCTACTTTCCTTTTTCTATTCATCACTACCTTGGTTGGGATAAGAAGCATAATGAAGGAAAATAAATAATTAATATAAAATGCCAATCATAGAATGCAATAAACCTAGATTATCTCAAGTTAAATACCCACGGTTCCCATAGCCCCAAGTTATGGGTGCTTAGCTGCTCATAGCTAAGGCAAAACCAAAAAAAATGCAAATGAAAGACAAGATTGAGAGTTTTACTCAAGGTAATGAAGATTAAAAACACCACAAGTTGCAAACCACAAGCTTGATAGATTGATAATAAGCACAAAGCAAGGTCTACAATCCCAAAAATAGGGTATTCCAAGAGAAAAATATAATCTAAGCTAAAAACCTAAAAGATTCCTTGAGAGTATATTCAAACATGATATACTTTTCTCTGTTTTGAATAACTCTTTTTAAAACCCTAACTTAAACTATATATAGTGTTTACAAAATAACCCTAAAAGTTATACAGAAAAGACAGTTAGCAGCTGGTACGCCTTACAGATATGACTCGTAGGATGGACTATGAGTCGCGATCAAGGTCTCGTATTAGCTTCTTAGCATCTTGGACTCAATTGGTATGACTCATTGGTATGAGTCTTTGCTTGGGCTACAACTCGTAAACTCCTCTTGTAGTCTAGGCTTTTATGTTTTAGTCCAACATTTTGGCTCTCTGATTCCTACTATGAGTCCACTTATACAAGTCATAGTGAAACTTACGACTCATAGGATGGCCTCATAGGGGTGACCTCCACTTAGTAGATTTATGAGTTTTGGTGTCTGTTTCATGCTACGACCATACCCTAGGACTTGTTGCTTGGGCTAGGACTTGTAGGTCAGCTCGTATGTCCTATGCTTCAGTAAAATCTGCAATTTTTCTCTAGAATCATGCTAGCCTAACTTTTCTGCAAGAAAAACACATAAACACATAAAAACCATAAAAGGTCGCAATAAGAACTCACAAAATCCCTTATTTTAGGCATCAAATGTGTTGTATATTGACAGCATATCAGTATACAAGCAATAGAATAGACAAACATATTAGCAGAGATAGGATAAGATCTTGTCTAATCATTATAGGTTTATCACAACCCAAGACAACTATAAGCATTCCAAGTAATTGTAGAGAACCCAAATGATAGGTGTAACAAGTATCCAGAAGGCAATTCAGTCACTAGAGAATAAGGGACATAGTACATTAATAGAATCGTAGCCACAGAGTATCAAGGTGTAACCAAAAGTATAATTGTCAACCACCCATCTACTGCATAACACCAGTACCCGCCCGCCCGCATAGGTAAAACATGTATCTAAATTGGCATAGGTGTATTAGCCTCTAATAGGACATAATCATATAAGAATTAAGCAGTAACTAGAATCATACGAAATATAGCATAAGTATTTGAATCAAGAAGCCCAATATGTAAATTGCCAAATATATCCATATACGTAAACAGCCAAATATATGTACACAGGTAACATCAAGGATTAACATACCTCAGTTGCATTCTATATCGCCTCTACAATCATTATAAGAAGCATTTAAAGCCCAACATAACTAAATATGAACTGACATAACAAATATAGATATTGCAGAGTCCAAATGACTATCCCAGCCTCAACAACATATATACAATCCTACTCAGAATTTCCAACCACAGACAAGCTCACAATAATATATATTCTAACTCAATCTAAGGGTGAGGAAAGGCTAGCCTACTTGGAAGTCGAATACATGTGCTCCAGATTAGTCCATGTGACATATTAACGTGCTTTATCGCCTCTAACCACTACTCATTTGTCAAAACAAGAATCACAACATAAATATGGTTGTTTTGACTATGATATCTTAAGAAAAGGGGGAAGATATGTCAATTTCAACTAAATTATGGAAAATAAGGCCCATGTCAAAAAACCAAATCAACCCCTGTAAAATGATCCATACATCACCTCGAGTCTATAGCCAAAAATTGAGCTCACCACAAGGCTTAGAACAAGGAGATCCAACACAAAAATCAAGTTACATTTCTTCTAAAGAAATGTACTACAACATTTTTCAGTCAATTTACGTAAAAATACAATCAAATTAACAAAATCTGAATAATCCATATCTCGAGAAATAGTATAATTTTAATATAAATTTAACTCAATTCTGATAAGAATGATCGAGATATCGCAATTTGATATTTTTGATAATTCACACTAACATAATCAGGTAAAATAACAATTTTACCTAAAAATGTGAGTGAAAACTGAAATCCGAGGTCAAAGCTAAAAACAACAATTTTACTGTGACAACCCATAACTCTATCCTCACATGTACCTATGTTTCAAGCCTTATTCTTATATATGAGAAGTGTATTAGGGCCATAAGAGACTCTAGTACTTAGTCAATTCAAAACTTTCCTGTAAATTGAGTTTCTAGTGTTGGATTGTGCAAGGGTCAACGTTCGATAATTATAACTCTTAGCACACAAAGAATTAGGTGTCCCATGACCTACCAAAATAAATCCCTTTGAATTAGCTTTCTAATTCAACTGGTTTCACCTCATTTGGAGTTTGGAGTCAAAAGTATGGCTAGTTTACTGGATACAGCCAGTTGTAGAGTTGTTTTGTGAAACCTCTTTACGGGCTGTACATTGAAGCATGATCCATCTGCTAATTCATGGAACAAAGTCCTAAAACTTCAATTTTTAGTCCTAGCCTTTTACCCATCTACAGGTCGTAGAATGGGATCATAAAGGTGAACCAGAGAGCCTAAAATTAGGCCAAAACTTCACAAAAAGGTCAACCAGAAGCCTGAAATTGGGTCAAAACTTCACGAAAGGGTCCTTCCAGGCCATGCAACTTTCTATGGGTTGTAAATGGGCCTGCGGATAACTTTTGACTGCTTTTTAAAAAAAGTTATTTTGGTCTTTTACCACCCTTTCTAAGCCCAGGATTGACATATTTGCACCTAAATAAAGCCCCAAACATGTAAGATTAATCTTTTATGCTAAAACACTCTCACAAATATAGGAGCAAGGTTTCAAGAGAGAAAAAGGCGAGGGTTTGAGCGTAAACTTGAGAATTCTTCCAAGATACTTGAAGGTTCAAAACTCTTAGGTATGTAAGGCTAACCAAAACATGGATTTTGTTCTTCCATGTGCCCCTTAACTCGGATTGATGAAGTTGTGAGTAGAATTGAGTCTCCCATGAATGGTTTGTGAGGGTTTTTCATAGATTCTAATGCATATCTATATAAGTTTGCATGAATTACTAATTTTATGATTTAAAGGCTTTAATTAGACTATTTTTCCATACTACATGAACCCTAGCATGGTCCAATTATTTTCACATATTTTACTTACATAAGCATGCATGAGCAGAATTTGAGGCTAAAGAGTCTATTGAATCCCTAAATCCTTTAATTCTCTATTTGTTCTCCTAAATGCCATAAGTTAGAAGGATGCATGATTGAGTCCTTATGAGTCAAGAGATGAACCTTAAAATGATGTAACCAAAGGGTTGATAGTTAATGTGATGAGTTGAGACAATAAATGTCTAATGACACTAGATGAAAGAGTTAACCATAAGGTTGATATCTTAGGAGCATATTGAGTCTTGGGAGGAGTATTAAATACCAAATTGAGTAAGAGTAAGTCCAACTTAAACTCAATAACTCTATAGCTGGCATAAGAGAGAATTGAACCGTAAAATCAGATGTTTCCTATTGTCCCAAAATGAGGACTTGATGTTACTTATTCTAGATTCATTGATGGGATGTCCTATACCCTTGACAGGGTATTGGATGGATATGGCAACGACATCTCTTTGTTGTATTATCACCAACTCATAGGTGATGGTTGTCGATTAGAAAAACTCCCAAATAGGCCTTGATAGTATTCTAAGTGGATGGGATGTAGATGATAGATGAGTAGTCATTGTCTAAATCGTATACTTATTTTAGACTCTTGACATGATGATTGAGTTTCCTTATTTATGAGTTGAGCTATTTGACATGATGTTATTCTTCCTTTATATATATTTTTTTATCATTTTACATACTTATACATTCCACGTACTGACGTCTATTTGGACCTGCATCTTTTCGTGATGCAGAGACAAGTAATAGTGGCCATCAGCAGGTGCCCCATTGAGGACCTCTTTGTTTCCAGATGATTGGTGAGCCATCCCCTACTCTCAGAGGACATTATGTTTTCATTCTAGCTTAAGTTAGACTTATCTTATTCTATTTAGAGGTAGACATGGGTCTGTCATTGGCGCCATTATTCAGATATTTTAGTGGCCTCATAAACTAGACTGCTGAGTTGTGATTAGATGTTATGTTGACTAGTTTTCTTTCATACTAGTCTTGCTTAGTTTATAGATGAGATGTTTGGCCTTTGGACTTTACCTATCATTTTACATTTCCTATCTTTACAAATTCTTACACACTGATGTCTTGCGCTATTAGAATGTGATTGAACGAACGTGATGAGGATGAGTGGTTCGCTTGGATGCTAGCAATAGTTATCGAGTGTCGATCACACTAAGGGTACCCTCCCAGGGTGTGACATTTACCCACGATGTTCCTCATGAAATTACATATAATTTAGCCTTTTCAATCACTTAATTTTGATATATATTCTCAAAGTTATGATCAAATGAAGTTATGTCATATTCCCTTGTGTGGTTGGAGAATGCCTATGCCACGGCGCATGCCAATGTGGCCCAACAGTGTGGACGCAAGCCTATACTCTCATGTCATGTTATGCACGTGGGCAGGCCCCTGCACACGTGGAGGATCGCCCTGCTACTGTGGCATCAGCTCTTTCTAAAACTTCTTTAGAGCATTCTGTGCTAATCCGATGTCTGTTTTACGCTAATAAACTATGTAATTGTATGGTATATTATGCTCTAGATACAATGGTGTCATCAGAATTTCCAACAGAGCTCTCTACGGTATAGTGAGTGTCCAACTTCGTTTTGGCTAATTTTAGTTAAAAGAATTGAGAGGGTCAAAATGCATCCATAAGACCCCGCCATCCGATGAAGGGTCATTCTATACTAAATTGATGTTCCAGAGTTGATCGCGCTATCAAAATTCTTATCTAAGCATGTGGTTTTCATTGAAAATCACTTTTTAGCTCATTCTTGAATCGACATAGAAAATCCTAAGTTAAACTCATACTCAAACTCCCAAATCTTGAGGCAACCACACTCCTAGCCTATTTTTGTTGTTCTATAGCTGATGGAATCGTCAAAATTCCACTTTGAGGATATTTACTAGGACTTTACCAGAAATCTCATTTTACAATTTTAACCTTCCGTTCAACTCAAAAAGTTATGTAGTCCTCAAATAATTTATCCGACAAACATATTAATAGTATCAGCAAGTCAAAAATGGCCTGGGGTCCCTATGGAAGAGCTCAAACTGATGAAATAATTGCAAAATGCAAAAATAAACTCGAGGATCATTAAATGTAATTTGTGTGTTGTTACCGAGGAATACGACTTTTAGATTGGTTTAGTTAGAGTAATTATAGAATTCTCAGTGACTTGGAAAAGCCCAGCCAAACTCCAACGAAATTACCGTCTAGACGATAAGAAATTTTCTTTGTACTAATACTAACCTCAACTTTTCATCTAAATAAGTCTTGAACCAAGATTTCATGTTGAATTTTAGATAAATCTTTGGGCTTCTCATGATTAATAGGCCAATCTTCAAAAGTAGGCTCGAGAAACAGTTACTTGATGAGAGAGAAAAGTTCATAAGATCCAACAGTTCAAAATCAATTCAACACTATTTTGGGTTCCCTAGCTTGTGTCCATCATCAAATGTTGTTGATAAACAAATCCAAGAATTGCAGAACAAAGAAGGAATGACTAAAATGAAGGACGTCATTACACTATAAATGTAGAATAGACTCAACAAGCTCATAGAGAGGTGCAAGCTCCACCTTGTCAATCAATTGGAACTCCTGCATTGAGAAAAAATCAATTTAGTAGCTTATTGTGGAATTCTAGAATCATTGAACCTCATTGTACTTTTGACAAGGCACAAAACAAAATAATAACTTGACAATGCATCAAATAAATAACATGAAATGGACTACACTTGGCCTAAAAATCTGTCAATGCCATCCTTTCAATATTTTAGCTTCCTACATCATATTCCAACCCTCAAATGCCAAGATATTACAGTTAAGAAAAATTCAAATCTAGAAAAGATATTTTTTAGATGTGCATGATGTTATAATACATATTACAAAGTAATGGGGGTGTTGTTAGGGTAGTTGTATTATGTAATGAGATATTCCCACATTGGTAGGGAAAGGTCATCCTTAAGAAAATTTAAGACCTAGTCGATTATATATATATATATTAAATTGGACTTATATTTTGGGTCCCGGGCCAAATATTTAAATAAATTTAAAATTTTACTTTTCACAATTTATTTAACTAACTTATTTATTAAAAATTTGAATTAATATTTAAATTTCAACTAAATGTAAAGGTTTCATCCATTTAAAAAAAAGAGCTATTGGTCTTAAAGGTCTCCTTAACGGACTTTATAAATAAAATGAATTCCTTGATGTAGTACATTCAATTGCAAATAAGCTTTCGATTTTATTGTATCCTGATAGATTATTGCATGTAATACCTAATAAAATATGGAAAATTCAATCCATATTTCACTATTAGATTACTTATTACAACTTATATAGGTAGTTGTAAAATATTACCAAAATAGCAAGATTATTACGAGTTATGACATATTAGTATAATTATCAAACATTTAGTTAATTTCATTTTTGGATTATTTTTTTAAAAAAATTGACTTGTTCAACTTTTTTTGGAACAATTAACAATTAATTATTTAGTTTAATTCTTATTTTCAATTTTCCATTGTGTACCCATGCAATTGTGTTCCATCATATATTCAAAAGTAATTATTATTTTACTTTTATCAAAATAAACCACCGCTAATGATAAATCTTTTCTCAAGCCTTCTACACACTATCCGATGTCTTCTTCTTCTTTGTTCAAGTTTAGGGTTTTTTCTTTTTTTGGTTAATTTCGTCAACTAATAGCAATGGAAAAGGAATTGTAGCGAAAAATTACTCGGATTCTGACTTTATGGATGAAATCCCACAAAGAAGTTGGAAAAGTGTGAAAATTGGTTGAGGCTTCAACAAAAGGAAGCCAAAACAAAGATGCATGTGAAGAAATCAAATTTATTCTTTATTCTTTTTGTATTTTCTATTATGAAATTTTATATTTATTGTTCATTCTTGTGGAGTTTTGTGTTATGCAAATTTATTAATTAATTTGGAGTTTTGTGTTTCCAGATATGAGGAATGATCTTTTCTTCTGAATTTTTTTTATTTGGATATTTTGAGTAATATTTTAATTGGTATACTAGTAATGACCTTTTTTGAGAAGACCTTTTTTGAAATCAATAATATACTTTGAAAAACACACCAAAGGTTTAAAAAAAAGGCCATTTGTATAATTTTTTGGGTGTTTAAGCAATTTATAATTGATACATTTTGCAGCGGTCTTGATATACCATGAATGAACCCAATAATATACCCATGAAAAATTTTTCAGTATACCTTTTCTTTTTAATAGTGGGTATATTTTTTGGGGGGTGTTTGAGTGAAACATAATTGGTATATTTTGTAACAATTTGATTGTACATATATTTTGGAGTGTTTAAATGATTGTACATATATTAGTATCAAAGATACCATAGCAAGATCCTAACTCCAAGTATGTTTTCTTAAACTTTCTTTTTTTGTTTTTTTGCAATTATTGAAGAAAGTCTTAGGCCTAACTCACACCCCAAAAGCTAGCTCGAAGGGAGGAGGATTGCCTAAACATTATAAAGAGACCACCCATCCCATTAACCACCAATGTGGGACTTTGTGTCTCAGTATCCCCCCTCACGCCTAGTGCTTAGCATCTGGTGCGTGGATAATTTTTCGGGGGCCAAACATTGGGTAAGACGGGCCCTGCTTTAATACCATGTTAACGAAGGTTTTAGGCCTAACTCATACCCCAAAAGTTAGCTCGAATGGAGGAGAATTGTCTAAACCTTATAAGGAGACCATCCATCTCATTAACCACCAATGTGGGACTTTGTGTCTCTGTAAAGTCCCACATTGGTGGCTAATGGGATGGGTGATCTCCTTATAAGGTTTAGGCAATCCTCCTCCCTTCGAGCTAGCTTTTGGGGTGTGAGTTGGGCCTAAGACCTTCTTCAACAGCAATAGTAACTGTGTATTTTCTTAAACAATTTTTTTGTTGCTTGTTTCTTTAGTGACTGCGGACTTTTTACATGTTCGTTTGTTGAATTTATCATATGTTGTACCCCTATGTCAGATCAAGAATTTGATCTCAAATTTCACCATCGATATTATGGCATACTTCTTTGGGAGTATGCAACATCAAAAGTCAATAATGATGCAATTAGTGGAAGTGAAGTAATTGGGATGGTTACAAGCAAATTTGGAGGTCCGACCAATTCAAGATAACGTTTCTCGAATACACAAAAGTATCAACAACTAAAATCAAGGTCTAGACTAAACAAATAGTTTATTAACTATCATTTTCTGTGGTTGTCATGTTAAAAAACAACCAATGTTTTTGTTATGATGGATTTGTGGGAGTTTACAATTGTTTGTGTTTCTTAGTACAGTTGACAAGTAGTTTGGCATTTTCTAAGCTAGACATTTTTTTTTGGGGGGGGGGGGGGGGGAGGGGGCAGTTT
>JAOTQJ010117650.1:0-10757 GCA_025642045.1 Solanum sejunctum
GATACATGTGGGTGTGGGAAATTATGTTGGTATGATCTCGTTTGTATGATATGTTTGTTGGGCGGCTCTGCCGCAACAGTGACCTAGTCGGCCCACGTATGTGTATGTATATCTGTTCTTATGGCATATCTGGTACTGTTGGGTTCACTGTTTGCAGGTGGGGTTGGTTAGAAAAACAGATGAAACTCTATCGAAATTTTGTGAAATCTCTTAGCTGTCGTAAGTGGAGACTCAGTATTAGTGTATGTCCGGGTGCCCTATCAGCACCATTCACGGCCCCTGGGTTGGGTCGTGACAACTCCCGGCTTCTTCCACACATACACACATACACACTTGACCTCTTCACTATTGTTCTTAAAACAAAAAAATTGATGATATAGATATATACATTAATAAAAAAAAATATTCTTCCATAAAGAATTTTGTTTGTTGTTTTGCAATTGATTTCGTTTACTTCTATTGTTTGCATGCTGATATCACTGATACTTTCAATTTTGATATATAACGAAAGTCTAATCCTCTTTTTCGATGAATTTTGAAATAAAAGTTTTTAAGTCACCTACAACAACATGTCAAATTGACTTTAGATTGTTGATCAATGCATATAGATTTAAACATTTTTAATTAATTTTTTGTTATAAACTTTATTTCAATTCACTCTTTTTATCAATAATTTTTAACCATGTGGCCTGATATATATAGGTTGTTTATTATGGGACTGAACAAACTTTGAAAAGGAGATTAGAAGAGCATCTCAAGGTACTATATTATTTCAAAAATACCCACTCAAGTGGCTAGTCATGCTCAAAAGTATTTCTGTCGTCGGAAAAATTAGACTCTAGTGGATCATCGTTTCCATAGCATCAATGACATTCAAACTGTCACCCTTACTCCTAAAAGGAAAACAACATGTCCTCGTAAGATCAATAATAACATACTTTCTTACAACAATAATTGTCAAGTCACATTTTTACCAATGCGTTTTCATTATCCTAATTATTACCCTTTTGGTGGTCCAACTTTTACCAACAACTCCAATAGGCATTTTAGGAGATACCATAGAGGTGAAGCATCTAGCAGCAATTCGTTTGTTATGAAAAACAACAACAATCTCTAGAGGCCAAAGTCACCTCGTTCTTTTCTTTCAGTGTACCTATCTTCTATTGGGGAGAATAAACCACAAGTCTATGCAAAAAGGGGCATGTATATTACTACACAAGAGAACAGACGTTTCGCTATAGAGATAAATTAGCTAAATAACAAAATTTCTAGCTAAATTCGATGGTAATAATAAGCTTGAAATTTGAGTTCTTTAGCTAAAATCAACACCTAATACCTTATTCTCTTATAGTGTATTTATATTCTAGTTTTAGAGTAAGCAAAAGTGGGTTTTAAGATTTTTTAGGTTTGAAGGTTTGGGAGACTCAATGCCCTTATATGTTAAGACATAATATAATGTATGAGCTCTTTTAATGGTATGAATAAAATATGAGATCAAACAAATTTGGTGTTGCTCTCATAAGTCATAAAGGCAAAAGAAGTAAGACAATAGTTTCAAATAAGAATGAGCCTTCTCTTATGAGTGTTATCTCTACATACCTGCTATATCAAATAATTTATGCATAGGAGATGGTGATATTATATACGATATAGAGCAGGGAGACATCAGTTGGAATAATTGCTTCACATACAAATGATGATTTTGATGTGACTCCAGTATGAACTGGCTAGTATCATATCCAAAGAAGCTAAGGATGTTATGTTATCAGGTTCATCTAAATCTAATACATTTAATATGGCATACAAATTTCTGTGAAAGAATCTTTTAAAAATACAATTAATATTAGGTATGAACACATACCTTTGAAAATATATAAATTGATCAATACTAACAATCCGAAAAGATAAACTCATAAAATTTAAATTCTGAATTTGCTCTGATCATGTCATGGTACACTTGATTTGTGTCATAGAATGATGCTTCATTTCGAGTAGCGGCCCTTTGGGTGAAGAATGACATGATGGTTGTTTTTAATATGAACAAAACTATTGTCTATGAAACTAAAGTTCAAACGATGATCAACAGGGAGATATTTACTTTCTATCAAGGAGATATCTTGTATACTTCCTATCAATAAATCGATGGCACCCAAAATTTTATTACCTCTGAACAAAGGAAACCTACATTGCCATAAGGGTGAAACTACTTGAACTACCAATGAAATTACTGTGATATCTCAGCCAGAGTGGCGAAGTTGGCAAGGTTAGTGAAGACGAATATTTGTAAATCATTGACACTATATGGGTGCTATGCCCGCATTTGCGTGGAGGTACCCATAGGTATACCAATTAAGAAGCACATCACCATAGGCTATCATCTATAAGCACTGGCATATGAAGGCCATAGCATCCTCTTCACAACTTGCGGAGCGCTAAGACATACTGACATCAGGTATGCCAATAGAAACACAGCCTCGGGAATTGTCCAATCAGAACCGTTCACGTAAAGATGTAGCTAGAAGGCACAAACAATGGAAGCAATGAAATGCCATGGTACCAAGGGTCTATCACAAAGGAAACAAAAACAAGGGAAACGACAACTCGTAGCAACAAAGGAAAATGAGATAGGTATTAGCATTAATTTAGTTTATACTACTACAAGTAAGTTCCTACACTAAAAAATCTAAAAATCTAGGAAAACAACATCTCAGAATAGAGATACCCATAAAGGGAAACAACATATACCAAATTCTTCAAAACACCCCAAGAAATCAACAAACCATGGCATCAACGAATTAAGTCAAATGATGTAGCACGGGATGGTGTCAAAAATCCCGAGATAGAAATAAATACAAACAAAAATAAAAAATTTAGATAATGTTAATCTCACTCCAAGAAGTGAGGTGGCTACAATTGTACCTCACGCCAAGCACGTCATCCATGGAAACACCTACCCTGCTCATCCAGATACCCACACATCACCTCCAACCATTAATGAATGCCCCCTAATCCACAATGACAATCTATCTCAAATCATATTAAAAGATAATCCAAAATTATTACCATCCGGAAACTACTCCAAATAGAACTCCTAGCCCATGTGAACATCTCAAGGGCCAATCAAAATAGATGTAAAGATATGGAGAAGACCAGAAAATGATCGGAAGGAAAAGAACATCATCTTTGGGAAAAATATAAACATAGTAACACAAGTTAAAATAGTAACTTTCCAAATCTGAACAATGCTTTAAATATAAGGACAAATTTAATTTTAAATATTCATAGTCCTAATCCCTCTACTGTGGAAAATAATATTATCAATAAAGGACCCATCAAGATCAGTTCTATCAGTATCAAACTTCCATAAAGCCACATAATGTCAAGATCCCCCTTTACAACTCAATAAAGGAGGACTAAAATGCGACCCTCGCTATTTACACATCCACCAAAGAACCAATGAAAAAAATTGATACATAATGCAATGGACTCCTGACATCCATTCCCACTTTCAGTTTCGCCTCTTCTGGCCTTTCTAGTGACAATCGAGGAAACCATCTTTTATACAACTCATACTCCAACACCAAATTCAATACCAGTCTTGGGTGGAGCTGTCACTATAGGGACATGCCTTATCCTTCACAGAATTGGTGAACAACCATGAGATAAGGATAGTTGTCCAAAATCCAATTTTTCTTGCTCAATTAGTCTTATAGGGGATGAGTCTAACAATGGAGACATACAACAATCAACTATGGTTATTGATGACCCTTTAAAACCTCTAAATTTCTCATTCCCTTACCTTTTTTTATCAGTTCTCCACTTGGGAGAACCGTATGTTTAATCCATTGAACCAGATATAGAACTAAGAAACCCTCCCTTTCCCACCATCCTCGCCCTCTCATTCCCCCCCTTCCCTATATACTAGAAGCGAACTTTAGCCCATGGAATGTTCATCTGGGTGTGCAGGAGAATCCTTACATCTTCTCCACAATACTCCATCCAAGTATAGAGGAGGGAAACCAAGTACCAGTTCCCAAAAATCAGTTGTTGTAATCCCAAGCACCACCAAGGACCTTGCTTCACTCCCCATCCCCTCCATCCCCAAGTAGTTCAGAATAGGAGGAAAATGTAGACTCTTAAGAATTAGAAAACACTCTAGAATTATGAGTGAAACCAGAATAGAGATAATGTTCCTAAAGGATCCAAAAGTGGTGATCTTCATACAATAACAATAACAATCTCCTAAGGCCAAAGCCACCTCGTCCTTTTCTTTTGATGTACCTAGCTTCCACTAGCTCGGGGGGAATAACCCCAAAGTCTAAGCAAAAAACAAAAGCATCTAAGTAACTACACAAGAGAATAGGTGTTTAGCTACAGACATAAATCATAGCTAAATTAACAAATTTCTAGCTAAATCCTGTGATAATGATGTAATTAGATTTAAGTTTGAGTTCTTTAGCTAAAATCGGTAGCTAATAGCCTATTCTCTTGCAGTATATTTAAAGTTCTCTAGCTAAAATAGGTAGCTAATAGCCTATTCTCTTTAAGTGATATTGTGTTCTTGTTTTAGAGTAAGAAAAACTAGGTTTTAAGTTTTTGCTAGGTTTGAAGGTTGGGGAGACTCAATGTCCTTGTATGTTGTCAAGACATAATATAATGTATGATCTCTTTTAATAGTATGATTAAATATAATATTTAAAAACTTGGGTATTGCTCTCACAAATAATAAAGACAAAAGAAGTAGGACAATAGTTCCAAATAAAAATGAGCTTTCTCTTATGATTGTTATCTCTACATATCCACTATATCAAATACTCCATAGGGATGGTGAAAAAACACCAACTACAACACAAATATCATGATATTAAGAATGTAACAAAAAGAATTAATAAAATAGTGAGATAAATATTGATATAGAGATTAAAATGGACACTTTTTTAGAAATCAAATAACAAATAGAGAGGTGAAAGATCATTGTTTAAAGTTGAAGAAATTTTTAAAACAAAATTGAGATGTTCAAATAACTTTCACTCTTAATGAGCATGATCTTTTAAAATTAAAAATAATTTTATAAATAAACTTGATTATAATCCTGTACTACTAGTAAATTTTACTGCAAGTAGTTGACAGGTGAAAAAATATTAACTACAAATTGTCTTAATTTGGAGGACAATAAATGTCATTCACAGAAAGTAAAAAGTAATAAATTTTTAGAGATGTTTTCGAGGAGGCAGTTTTGCTTCTTTTTTCTTTTTGCTTTTGGCTTGTTCTAGTTTTAGCAAGCAAGACAGTTTTTTTTGGCACTAGTGGACGTGATAGTTTGGTCAAATTCAGTAGTTGTTTGTAATTTACTTTCAAGATTAATTTTCTTTTTTTTTTTAAGGAGAAGAAGAAACAATTAATTAGAGAAGGAAAAATGGAATTAATACATTTTAACATCAAATATTTTACAATGTAGACCCTCAAAGTATCATAAATACTTTGTTTAAGTGAGTCAACTAAAAATGATTTTTTTCCACTTAATCATTATAAAAGAATCCATTCAACGATTGATAAAAGCGTGTAATCTTCCTACTCTTGTGTATTAATTTTTGGTCGAAAAACTGTTCTTTTCAACTATGAAAAGACATGACCAGATGACTTAACAGAAGCACTATCAACCATTCAACTACACACTATTGAATACCGCCCACTCCCCACCTCCCAAAAAATGGAGGTTCTTGAAGTTCTTGCACAAACAGATCGATGGATTTCTAAAGAGAAACAATATTTTGAAAATGCTTTTCTTGGTATAATAATCTAGGTTCTCAAACTTTTTTTTGAATTTGTTGCTTCAAAATTTACCCATAAGTCCCTGCAGGAAATAAAAAATCAGTACATCATCCACTTTAAGGACGTTGAAATGGAAAATTATACAAACAACAAAGCCGTTCTTGTGTTGCTACTAATCATCATCATGATGCTGATCATTAGCAGTATCACCAATTGACAGATGAAGATAAATCACTCAATGGTGTGCTGCCTCAAGTCGAAAATAGTCATTCATGGCCGAACGAAGGGGAAAGCCATCGACTGAAGGAGAACACCAGTAATTAAGTAGAATTCTCTCTTTTTATCCTTTTTTAGCAAAAGTTTTATGGCTATTTTTTACATCAACAACTACATCTATACCTTTATTTTTATGTTTTCACACATACTTTCATGTTTTTTTTTCTGCACGTTAGATTTGGTGGTTTTTTTTGAGTTTAGCTATTTTGTTTCTAGCATGGTGAGGTTTTAATTCATTTGTGCTCTTTTATTACACCCTCCTTCCTCCACACATACATGCACATTTGACCTCTTTACTTTTGTTCTTAAAATTAAAAAAATTGATAATATAGGTATATACATTAATTAATAAAATATTCTTCCATCAAAAATTTGTTTGTTGTTTTGCAATTGATTTCGTTTACTTCTATTGTCTGTACGTGGGTATCACTAATACTTTAAATTTTGATATATACCGAAAGACTAATATTCATTTTCGATGAATGTTGAAATAAAATTTTCAAGTCACATGTTGCAATATGCAAAATTGACTTTAGCTTGTTGATCGATTCATGTAAACTTAAAAACTTTGAATTAATATTTTGTTATAAATTTTATTTTAATTAACTCTTTTTTTCAACAATTTTTAACCACGTGGCACGATATATGTAGGTTATTTCTTATGGGACAGAACAAATTTGGGAAAGGAGATTGGAAGAGCATCTCAAGGTACTATGTTGTTTCAAAGACACCAATTCAAGTGGTTAGTCATGCTTAAAAGTGTTTCTGTCATCGAAACAGTCAAACTCCAATGGACCGTCGTCGTCATACCATAAATGACATTCAAACTGTCACCCTTACTCCTAATAAGGGGAAAATAACAGGTCCTCCTAAGATCAATAATAACATACTTGCTTACAATAATAATTGTCAAGTTGGGACTTCATCAATGCCTTTTTATTATCCTGATGATTACCATTTTGGTGGTCCAATTTTTACCAACAACTCCAATGGGAATTTTGGGAGATGTCATCAAGGTGAAATATCTAGCAGCAATTCATTTTTCATAGAACAAAACAATAATAACAATAACAATATCCAGAGTCTAAAGTCACCTCGTCTTTTTCTTTCATTGTACCTATCTTATATTGGGGGGAATAACCCCTAAGTCTAATTAAATAAAAAAGGGGCATGTATCTACACAAGAGAACATGCATTTAGCTACACACATAAATTAGATAAATGACAAAATTTCTAACTAAATTTGATGGTAATAATGTAATAAGATTGAAATTTGAGTTCTTTAGCTAAAATCAGTAGCTAATAGCCTATTCTCTTATGGTATATAGTATTCTAGTTTTAGAGTAAGCAAAAGTGGGTTTTAAGATTTTTTTGGTTTGAAGGTTGGGGAGACTCAATGTCCGTATATGTTAACACATAATATAATTCTCTTTTAATGATATGAATAAAATATGACATTAAAAAAAAAATTGGTGTTGCTCTTACAAGTCATAATGGCAAAACAAGTAGGAATATAGTTTCAAATAAAAATGAGCTTTTTGTTATGAGTGTTATCTCTACATACCCACTATATCAAATTATCTATCGAGTTGGTGATATTATATATGGTATAGAGTAGAAAGATATCGGTTTAAATGATTGCATTACAAATAAATGATGATTTTTATGTGACTATGGGTATGAACTGGCTTAGTATCATATCCAAAGAAGCTAAGAATGTTGTGTTATCAGGTTCATCTAAATCTAATACGTTTAATATGGCATACAAATTTCTATGAAAGAATCTTTTAAAAATACAATTAATATTAGGTATGAACACATACCTTTGAAAATATACGGATTGATCAATACTAACAATCTAAAAAGGTAAATTAATTTTAAAATTTAAATTTCGGATTTGTCTCTGATCATGTCATGGTACACTTAATTTGTGTCATATAATGATGTTTCATTTTGAGTAGCCACCCTTTGGGTGTAGAACGATATGATGTTTGTTCTTAAAATGAGTGAAACTATTGTTTGTGAAATTAAAGTTGAAATGGTGATCAATAAGGAGATATTTGCTTTCTATCAAGGAGATATCTTGTATACTTCCTATCGATAAATCGATGGCACCCAAATTTTGTTACTTCTAAAGCAAAGGAAACCTACTCTGTCATCAGGACAAGACTACTGAAACTACAAACAAAATTGTATCGACATGGTATCTTAGACAGAGTGGGACAAAAGTTGGGAAGATTAGTGAAGATGGACATTTGTACATCATCAACACTACGTGGGTGCTATGCCCGCAGTTCCATGGAAGTACCTATAGGTATATCAATCAAGAAGTACATCACCATAGGCTACCATCTATAAGCCCTGACATATGAAGGCCAGAGCATCCTCTGCACAACCTGTGGAGTGCTAAGACATACGGACGTTGGGTGTACTAATAGGAACACAACCTCGAGAATTGTCCAATCAGAACCATCCACCAACATATGCTGCCAGAAGGCACATGCAACCGAAGCAATGAAATGCCATGGTATCCAGGGGCTATCACAAAGGAAATGAAACCAAGGTAATTGCCAACTCCTAGCAACAAAGGAAATTTATATAGCTATTAGCGTCAATTTATTTGATGCTACTATAAGCAAGTTCCTAGAGTAAAAAATCTACAAATATAGGAAAACAACATCTTAGAATAGAGACACCCCGAAAGGGCAACAATATATTCCAAATTCTTCAAAACGCCCTTAGAAATCAACAAGCCATGGTATCCTATCAAAAGATAACCCAAAATTATTACTGCCCACAAACTACTCCAAATAGAACTCCTAGACCACGTGGACATACTAAGGCCCACTCGAACTAGATGTAAAGATATTGAAAAGACCAGAAAAGATCAGAAGGAAAAGAACTCCAGCTTGGGAAAAATACAAACATAGTAACACTAATTAAAAAAGTAACTTTCCAAATTCGAATAATGATTTAAATATATAGACAAATTTAATTTCAAATATTCCTTGTACTACTCTCTCTACTGTGGAAAATAATATTATTAATAAAAGACCAATTGAAATAAGTTCTATCAGTATCAAACTTCCCATAAACCACATAATGCCAAGATCCCCTTTAGGTCAATAAAGGAGGACTGCAATGCAACCCTCGCTATTTACACATCTACCAGGGAACTAACGAAATAAACACATAAATAACACAATGACTCCCAACCTTCATTCTCACTTCCACTTTCGTCTCTCTCAACCTTTCCAGTGACAATCGAAGAAACCACCTTTTATACAACTCATGCTCCAACACCAAATTTAATACCGTAGTCTTTGATGAAGCTGGCACTACAGGGCCATGCCTCAGCCTTCATGGCGTTGGTGAACAACCATGAGATAGTAATAGTTGTCCAAAACCCAACCTTTCTTTCTCAAGTAGTCTTAGAGGGGATAAGACTAGCAATGGAAACATACCACAATCAAATATGGAGGTTGACGACCCTATAACAACCTCTGAAATTCTCATTCCCTTACCTTCCCTGTTATCAGCTCCCCACTTGGGAGAACCCTATGTTCACCCATTGAACTAGATATTCAACTAAGAAAGCATCCCTTTCCCACCATCCTCCCCCGTAATACTCCACAACTTGTGAGCTCAGAATGGAACCTTTAAGCTCAAGGTAAGTTTACTTATAAGACTTCAACAGAGCTTATTTATATAGTTTATGGTTATCATGGGTCTCCTATATCAAGTCAAGTTCAAAGGAATTCCATTGGCTATGATTTTCACAAGAACCGATAGAAGGGTCAACTTTAAATGGTTTATGTCATAGCACAAAAGAACTACCTGTCCTAAAACCTACCAAACTTAATCTCTTTGAAATAACTTTCCAATGCATCCAGTTTTACCTAATTATGAGTTCAGATTATGAAGTTATGCTTATTTTTGTAAATCCCTCCCATGCTATGTTCCCTTCGTTTTGCTAAGGCAATCCACACGGGCACCCGTAGGGGCCGTGTTTCTTCTCATTGATCGTATGCATGGGGTGTCATGAAATTCCTCACAAAAATGATGTTCTAAGTGTGGATATTACTTATGGACCCACTTACAGACTATATAGTCCTTCACGGTCCGTGAGGTACTCCGTGTGGGCTCTAGAGTGAATTTTTTTAAGTATCAGATTTCCGTTTTAGACCTTCGTCAAGTGAAAATTTTTCTAAGTGTTGGTCCATGGACAAGTACATGGTCTGTGTGGTGCGTCATAGACCGTATAGTCCTCCTTGAAATGATGACATTCAATTTTTCAACTTATTTCGTTAATGGTATTTTCATAAATATAATTTATTCTAAGGGTCTCTTGTTGTCAGGACCCAACCCAGGGCCGTGAATGGTGTCGATAGGGCACCCAGACATACACTTATATTGAATCTCCGTTTACGACCGCTATGGGATTTAAATAAAAAATCGACAGAGTATCCTCTGTTTTTCTATCTAAACCCACCTGCAAATAGTGAACCAAACAGTACCAGATATAGCCATAAGAACAGATATACAAACACATACGCAGGCCGACAAGGTCACCGCCGCGGCAGAGCCGCCCAACAAATATACCATACAACCGAGAGTAGACCAACATAAATTTCCATACATACATGTATTCACAGACCTCTATGTATAGAAACTGGACCACACGACGGGACAGGGCCCCATCATACCCT
>JAOTQJ010117668.1:0-10756 GCA_025642045.1 Solanum sejunctum
CCATATGCAAATTTGTTCCCAATTCAACCCCAAATTCGAAATCCATAATTCCACTAACAACCAATCCTATTTTCGTGATTTACCTTCATTTTAACACATTCCTAACACCTGCACAACCTTTTATTAACATAAACAAAGCTAAAAATTAACACACCTTTCCATCTTTTACTACACCTAAATTCTTCGTAGTCGCTAAACTAAGTGTTTTCTTGACCAACCAATGCCTCCATACCACTAAGGGGCTTCAATATACCGAGCTTGAAGTGCCAATTAGGCGAAAACTAAAAAAAAATGACTTCTTTTCTCGAGTTACTGTAGCAACCCAAGAACACTTGCTTGGTTGCTCCCATCTTTTTTTCTAAGTATAAGTCTCTCTTATAGAATCTTCTCACAAGGTTATATACATATATAGACCAAGTCCACACACTTGGACCAATATGAATTGGACGCACACACTTGAACCTTTTATGCTTAAGGACTAAACTTAAAAGAAATTTTTCGTTCAGCCCCAAACTTTATTAAATCGAACCAATTAAAGACTCTTGGTGTTTAAGTTAAGTTACGGGTTCTAACAGGGAACATCTATGGGATTTTTTTCGAAGTTTCAACATAGCCTTTATTTTTCTCATTCGGGGTGCTTTTGCCCTAATTCTACCTGTTTCTCTAGTTTTTACAGCTAATATGACCGTGTTAACACTGTGAACTGTGTTTTTAGTAGCAAAGTAGAATTAGGAAGCTATAGAAGGGGGAAAAGCCCTACTAAATTGATGCAAAGTATGAGACATCAGATGCCAGGTAGGCTAGGTTTTCTCTACACCTTAGACTGAGCTAAATTAGTTGCATCTTTGAGTTGATATGTAAGAATATACTGTGAATGGGTTATGTTGTGGAACTCATATAGTTGTTTGTGAATCCAAATATGTAATAGATGGTGATATGAGACTTCAGTAACTACATTGGCGGTTGTGTTAACTGTAGCTGTCATATTGTCTCTGTTTTTACACTGCTTGGCAATAAAAAGGCTTGAAAAAGGGTTGGTTAGGCTGCGAACCTATGACGGGTATGTACTCTGAGCTTGACTCTTACTTGTATGTGTGTATAGTCTGAGGCTATCGAAATATACTAGCCATTGAGGATGACTTGTGATTACATGCTACCTTGTGCAATAACTCTAGTATCCATATCTAGTTGGTATGTTATCATGATGTAGCTGCAGTGTTCTATGTTTTTTATAAGTACTTATGGTAGAATTTCCGGTTTAAACATGATTCTATGCTTCCCTGTAATATATATATATATATATGATCCTGTATATCGCTATTTTTCTTTATGTACTTGTACTACTGATTAGTGATCAAAGAAACACACTATGTTTCAGGAATAGTTATAGTTGCGCTCGCAAAAGAGTTGTGTAATCTGTGATATGAGATATTACTACTGAGCCATTGATAGATTAGAAACGAAAGTGTGACCCTAATAGTGATGTGTAGGTTATGTCCTATAGGCTCCCTAGGCTATCTATGAGGAGACACTAGTTGTGTTCTGGGTACTAGCACCCTATTTAGAGAAGAGCACTTTATAAGGGGGCTGGCATATGGTTGCCTTAGGCAATATCTTTTATATCAGCTTGGGTGTGATATGATTCTGTGTAGGTAATATCCTTCTAATTATATAGCCTCATGGGCCATAGGTTAGGCTATATCGATGCTTCCCTATGAGTTCTTGTACATAGAAAAAGGGCCTGATAAGGGCCGAATATGAGCTAGTGCCTAGGGCAAGCATGCGTGCTTACTTGACTTATACCTCTATGATTATGCATTGTCTGTTGCTATAGAGATATCCTATTTGGGAGACTGTGTATTGATTATATGTTGTACTGTAGCCTGGCTCTTACATAGATGTAACTCTGCGGAGTCTGGTTGTCCTGGATATTTATAGTTATTGTGTACTGGTTCTTTTCATCTAATGCTCAAGTATCTGCTCTATCTAAGAGAGGTGGTGATTATGACTATTTGGGTTAGATTAAGACTGTAGGATACCTAGGTTGAGAGAGGCGTTGCCTACGTTCACTCAAGGCATAATGTGATTGTCATCGCCTATATTCACTATGACCATGATATGCCTTTGAAATTCTAGATCCATATATACTTGTTGAGTGAGTAACTCTCGATATCTTGAATCCCAGATGAAGCTTCCTATCATTGTGTGCCTAGTGGTCATGTTTGAGAGTCCATGTTCTGGGTGATGCTCTCCGCAGTCTGATTCCCAATGGTCGCGATTGTAGGGCAAGGTACGAATGCAAATTCTGAGGATCAAGCATCTTCAGAGTTTTAGGTCAAAGACGCTATGACTTATATTTTGTAGATTCGGCCTCGTGATTGATATTCAATTGGATGAGGCCCTGTGATTGATTCTATGATGTTGAGACACTATTGATTATGCTAGGTGGATTCTTTCTCTCGCGGGGGATACATCCCACAATTACATTTATGGTTAGACCACTAAGTCCTGGCTGACTATCTAATTGGAGGCCAGGTCATAATACCTAAGGGTTTGAGTCCCTAGGTGATATTAGGGGTTTGAGTCCCAGTATAGTACTAGTTCTAGATGGGTCGAGGACACAGTTATTATTGTGATGTGAGGGGCCAAGGGCTCGATTGATTACCCATTTATCCACTCACTTATTTACACCCTAATTGTAAATGGGTGTACCTTCTAAGCTTATGGAGGCTCAGGGGTTGTTCAAGCTTAGATACTAGGGCCTTACATTTGCATACAACTGACACATGATCTTATGATACAGAAAGTTATGCCATATGATGGTTTTGTAGGGGTTCAATGATTATTTGTCAGTTATATTATGCACGTTTGTACCTCCCGAGCTTATCGGCGACCAGGTGGCATACAGATATAGCTACTAGAGACTTAGACACGCATACAGTCTTATATCTCAGTTAGGGGCAGTTATTGTACGAGCTTATGCAGTATTCATAGTTGGTATTGTGTGAGTTCCTTATGCCCTAGCATCTAGTGCAAGGTCTTGCCCTCTTGATGTCCAGTCCAAGGGGTTGCTTGAGGCCTATTCCAGATATGGTTTGAGGTCCAGTCCAAACAAGGGTATGCCTTGAGTCATATTTGTAGTTCTGACTGAGGTATATATTTTCTCCTACTGTTAGAGTTGGGTTAGCTCAGTATATCATGACTCCTTGCATTGGTTGGTTTAGTTTATCAATTTTAATCATCCCGGTTGGTTTATTTGTGGTTTAAGGCTTTCTAGATATGGTTATGCTTTACACTAAGTTTATTTTGCTACACTATTGTAGTTCTTATATATTTGGGCTTATACATGTTTATTATTTCACTCGGTCAGCCAATGATGCCTATTGGGTATCTCTTTTAGTACTTACCCCTACATTCTGCATGTTCCCATGGTATAGGTCCTGGTATAGGCCATGGCTGCTGAGTTTGGGAGTTTTAGGAGTGCTTTGGATACTTTTGGTCAGCACTAGTGGTTTTGGCTACCTTGCAGTCTACTTCATTTTGATGGTTGTCTATTGTTTCCAACCATTTAGCCTTGTATAGTTGTATTATGATGTATTTCATAGGAGCACTATTAGTTGTATATATTATTTTATATTTTGGTTCTATGTATCTTTCATTTATTGCAGTTTTATACAGTTGACTTTAGGCTTTGATAGGTTTCAATTTTATGTTATCGCGATGTCGATTTGAGCTTGACTAGATGTTAGGACAGGTACTCTTTGGTTGGGAATCGGCTTACTTGTAGGTGGGAACTAGTAGGCACCATCATGACTAGGACCGAGTTATGACAAGGTGGTATCAGAGCTTAAGGTTTACTAGTCTCAGCTTTACATAGCTACCATCTAGTAGAGTCCTAGGAATAGGTGCGGAGACGTCTGTGGCTTATCTCCTGCAGGCTACGGGTTATTAAGGAACTTTTTTATGTTGTTGAATCTTTTGTGTGTCTTATCAATGGTTCTGTGATTTTTGAGAATATGGCTCTGTTTGTCCCTGGTGGACGTAGCATAGACGCCAGACTCTGGGAAGGGGAAGTACAACATCATCAGTTCCAAATGGGGAGCAGCCCCTCGAGTACGTTGAAACGACCCCAAAAAGTAACCAAAAATGTGCCTTGGAATACCCAAAATTTTAAATTCCATGTATCTTAAAATCCATTTGCTATTTGAAAATTCAACATCATATTCTTGTTCAGGGTGTCCAAATTAGGGGGAGAAGGGTCTAAACCCGATTTAAGAGCGAAAGATTAGCAATTATGAAATAACAAGAATGCAAATTCCAATGGGGTTTTTGCATTGCCTTCGCGATGCACCCCAGTTCATTTTTGGATTATTTTTTCAGTTCGGTCCAAGACTTCTAACTCTTGGGCCCAAGTGTTCCCAAACGTGTTTTTACCTATACTTAGCCAAATTTCACATTTATACTACCCTAAACATTTCCCAATACTTACTCAAACAATTAGTCATATTTTCATTCCTTAAACTGAAAGTCACAAACCTTCATTCAAAGCTAAGGTTGTTCTTCAAGGTTCTTCTTCAAGCTTCAAGTCTTTATCTCCAATATTCACCAAGTTCATATCTAAGCTAAGGTATGTGGGTTTCTTTCATGGGTTCCTTTCACCCATGATACCCAAGTCTCTTTTTACTCAAATTGCACGATTTAAAGTTGATTTATAAATTGGTCTTGATTATTATGAAATTAACTGCACACTATGTTAAAGCTATGTAAATTTGTAACTTTCTTGCCATGTTTTGAGCTACAAATCTTGGATATATTGTAAAACTTGATGAAGAGTTTTGATGTACATGTCTTGAGGGTGTTGCAAGGTGTTGAATGATGGTTTTACAATGGATTTCCTTGCATGATTTTATCTCTAAATTGCATGATTTTATACTACCATTTCACACCCTCAAAGTGTTTGATAAAATATCTGGATGTGGTTTTTTGAGGAATTGATGGCCAAAGCATGGATATGATATATTGAATATATGATGATGAAATGTTCTTATGTATATGATATATTCTATATAAAGTGTTGCATTAGACCATGCCCTATCTGAGTGGCCTAGTTGAGGGGTCAACATCTAAACCACTAGGGTGATGGGTGCTATCATCACTAATCTTGATAAAGGGTTTGTACTTCACAACACTAGGGTGATAGGTGCTATCCTTACTAACCTACCAAGGGGTTTGTACTTTGAAAATCTAGGTTGTTCTCTTTTACACATATGATATTCTCTATAAGCATGAATTTCTTAAGCATGTTTTGCTTATGCATTGATCTTACATGTCATATTGTTATAAGTATGCCTATTACCTATTGTTATCCATTTCGATTATGATGATCGATTCTTGTTTACACTGCATCCTACATACTTAGTATATTCAAATGTACTAATACATACTCTATATCTACATGATATCACCATGTAAGAACCAATTCTCAAGTTGATCCTCCTCCTCCACATGGCTAGTTCAGTGCTATTCAAGCTAGTTGGTGAGTCCTTCACTTCGGGGACCTAATCTATGTTTCTTTTATTATATATTGAGACATTCATCTTTATTGTTTACTTTGACTATAAGGTTGAGCCCGATCATTTTGTCTTGGCCCCTACTCTTATATATGTATAGGAGGTGTTTATTAGACATGTTATGTATCTATACAAAAAGCCTTGACTCTATGGTTATTGATGTCTATAATTCGAGCTTGTCTTTTGTCTCTTGATTATTATGTGTGCAAGTTTTCCCTTAGTCTTGTTGCCCCCATTCTTATAACTTTATGTTGTATCTATTGCTTCCGCGACCAAGGATGTGTAATGATGTTCTAAGAGGCTTGCTTGGGGTCCCTTTGGGTTCCCCTTGTGTCCTGTCATGTTTAGGCCCTAGGCTTCGGTTGTGACACACGTTTAGTAGAGGTTACATGCCCTCGAGTTGGAATAGTCAGATAAGAAAGCTTGTAGGCTTTGACAATGTAGAAACAACTTAGAAGCAAGCTTCGTCATCAGTACTTGATCGATGGTGGCTATGTGTTGTGCTATGACAGACGTTGTTGGGGATGGAGTTCTGTGATACATATATCCATATGTAAGATACTAGTTAAAGGTTATATTGGCTATAAACGCTCTTGATTGAGATCTTGAAGGTGAGATGAGTTGTGACTGCGGTAAGGCTAGGAATTAGTGCCCTCTGGATATCCGTATTCGATTATTTACCAACTGGTTTAACCTATTGAGTTTTCTAATATTGATAAGTGTGTTATGCCTAGCGGATTATGAGTAATTATCTCCTATGTAATTACACCTTGTTAGTAGCTGAATGTAAGCCAAAGCCATGTGATTTATACATATTGTTATTTTGATACTCGATTGTTGGAGTGGTTAGTTTTATACTAGTGTCCATTGCATTTGAGGGGCTGGCTATTAGTTATACCCCCGGCTATACCTTGTGCCTTAATGATTAGGATTTGTTGATATGTAGTTCTTCTTATTTTTGGGTGACTTGATTATGAGATAAATGTTATGCCTATAAGCTTAATTGGATTGTCTATTATTGTATCAAATGTTATTGTTCCATCTGCTGAGTTGTTGGGCCCTCTACCTTTGGAATTTTTTATGATTGTTAGCCACTTTGGACTATGTTATCTGAATTCTTGGCTATGCTTTCCAGTGGGGATATTGATCACCTTACCGGGTTGCTTTATATTGAATTATGGTTTACATTGTCAGTTGTATTTTCTAGCTGATTGCTCACTTGAGTATGGGTTGTGGGTTTATTTTATCCCTAGTCATGATATTAAGGTAGTAGAAGGTTCCTTTTTATTAGTGGGGGATTGGGTATGGTGATTCTTCAGGATTGTGACACGCTGGTCGAGCGATATTGTCGGATGGTCTTGGTTTAGTATTGCCCCAAGGGAAGATTGATCTATTTTGGTGATGTGGTTGCCGATGTCATATTCTAGTTGGGTGGTTTGATCCTACAAAGTTAAGCCTATATGCTATAGATTTGCTACAGGTTGCCTTAGCTAGGATTTGAGATATTCAAGATAGACTGACTACAACTCAGAGTTGAGGCCTGAGGTTATGCTGACCAGGGGCACCAAATTGTACAGTTCGCAATTTGAGATTGAGCAATTCTGAGGGTGTCACCCCTTAGAGAAGTCATGTAGGGTGAAATGTGAGGTAAGATTAGTCCTGACATAGTAGCCTTTGAGGTTTTCGAGGTAGGTTGGGTTTGTTGCACCTGAGTTAGCCTTACCCCTAGCTTATAATAGTGTACATCCTATTTTTTGTGTACCAATATTGTGTTGATAAATTTGGAGTGAGTTACTCGTATTCTAGGATGTTTCGGAGAGTGAGATGATGATTGAATAGTGCCAAGGGAGGTTTTGTTGGAAAATATTTTGTGGGATAGTACCCAAATCTATTGTGGACATTATGAGTTAGCCTTACCCCTAGGTTATAATAGTGTACATGCTATGTTGTATAGTGTAAAGATGGTGACTAATAAGCACCAGTGGTTACTGTTATAGTTTTTGCCAAGAATTGGTTGTTAGCCACAACAGAATGGGGGTCAAATTGTAATAACTAATGTGGACTATGATGAGAAGAGAGAGATAGATATTTGGGTACAAAGGGAAATATAAAGAGCCTTCTAGTAAGTGACATGTTGGGTATCTTCTATGCTAATAAGAGTTTGATGGTTATTGGAAGCACCGATGAGTAGCTTGGTGAACATGGGGTTTAACTCTAAGTGTCTTGACTATTTAATGCACTGATGATTATTTTTATTGTGGTGCCTAGTAGTTGGGACATGAAGGAAAAGGGGATTTGACCCATGTGAAATGTGAGCCTATTAGCCTTAGTTTTCCACTATTTGACTAGCTTGTGGGCCATATGGGATTGAACTTTAGCATATCAAGGAAGTTCTTGAACTATTGTTTGATACGAAACATGCTTATGACTGACATGCTCGTGGTGTGGACTAGAACTTTCAATTATGCCTGTGTTGGTACTTTAACGAATGAAAGTCTTATTAGTAGGGGATGTTATAATGACCCTCTAGGTCATTTCTATATTTCTACAACTTTTCTATTGCTTTGAGCTTATTTATGGTGACTTTGGACCTATTATAGTTTATTAGGACTGTTGGATTGGTTGTCATTAGTTTTGTTGAGAATTATACGAGTTTGCAAGTTTGCGAGAAGTTAAAGCTGTAAATTTGAGATTCTATCAAAACCCTAGTAAACAGCCTCAAAATGGAAACTGAAGGTTCCATTAGTTCTGGAATGGTCGATTTGTTCTAAGAGGGTAGTTGGTTTGAGAATGGAGTGTTCTGTTTTGATTCTGAGCTAATATTTGCAAGACAAGTTCAACAAAAAGTTAAAAAGTGTGTTTCAATTAAAACCTAGCTCAACGCACTTGAAATAGAAACTAATGGCGTAGTCAGCTCTAGAATGTTGAAAATAGGATAAAATGACCCTTCGTCAGCTAATGGGGTCACTCGATTGCATTTTGACCCCCTCAATTCCTTTTAGCTAAATTAGCCAGAAAGAAGTGGGACGCTCATTTTTCTATAGGGCGCTCCGTCAAGAATAATTGCAACTGCTCTGTTGGATCTAGAACTTTGAAATTTGGGTGGTTATACTCTATGTTTTTGTAAAATGGACATCGGGAGCTCTGAGAATGGCCCGAGGAAGTTTTGGGGCATTGTTAGCGCAACACCTGAGATATAAATCTCCATGTTTGTGAAGATTTATCTGCATAGAAAGCAAAGAGGATAGATCTCCATGCTTGCTGGGTTATATCTGCATTCGCGGAGGAGGGCTAGCATAATACTACATGTTCACGGAGAAGAAATTTGGTCTATATATATGGCTTCAGCCTTCGCGAACTATCCTTTTCTCAAAAGTTTCCAAGGTCGTAAAATGAGTTCTACAAGTTCGTTTTTAACAAATCAATGGTCCATTTGACTTGATTTTTATAAGGAACATCGTGGTAAAGTCAAATTCAGAATTTGGCAAGTAATTTGAGGTAAAGTTCTAGTATGTGCTCGTGTTGCTCTTGTTTTTGGTGAAAAAATTATGTCTTGGTTTTGTAAGCAAATCTTGATGGAATTGAATGGAACTTTAGCATAAATTATTCTATGTTTTAAGGGAAATGTTGTAGTATATCAGTGCTCATTGTAATCATCTGAATTTTGAGAATATTAACCGAGAAAGTTTTGAAAAGAATGTTTTCTTGGTAAAGTTTTTAACTTCATTTTGGGATTTCTACTGTTCTTCGAGGGTCCATTTTGGTCCGAATTTTTGGTTATAGACTCGGGTCGTCATGAGTAACATTTTTAGGATTATTCTTTGGAATTTTGGACATAGCCTCAATTTTTCCCATTTTAGGCGTTTTTGTCCTAATTCCAACCATTTCTCAAGTTTTAATAGCCAATGTGACCATGTTAACCCTGTGAATTATGTTTTTAGCAGCGAAGCAGCATAGGGAATCCATAGGATAAGGAAAAGCTTAGCTAGATTAATGTAGAGTATGAGACGTCGAATGTCAGGTAGGCTAGGCTTTCGCTACACCTTAAACCGAGCTAAAATGATTGCATATTTGAGTTGACATATGTGGAAGTATGTTGTGAATGGGTTGAGTTGTGGACTTTATATTGCATATAGTTGGTTATGAATCCATATGTGTTACAGATAGTGATATGGGATTTCACTATTTATATTAGGATTGTGTTAACTATAACTATCATATCGTTTGAGTTTTTACGTTGTTTGGCTACAAAAGGGCTTGAAAGGGGCTGGTTAGGCTGCAAACCTGTGATAGGTATATACTCTGAGCTTGACTCTTGCTTGTGTGTATGTTGTCTGAGGCAACCGATACTAGCTATTGAGGCTATTTTGTGTATACATGCTACCCTATGCACTGACTCTAATATCTATATCTAGTTGGTATGTATATGCATGATGCCGCTGTGGTGGTCTATGACTATTATGAGTACTTGTGGTAGAATTTCCTATTTAAACATAATAATGTGCTTCCACGTGATGTATATATGATCTTGCATATCGTTGTAATCTTCTATGTACTTGTGCTATTGGTTACTGACTAGAGAAATACACCATGTTTTATTAAAGGTTGTAGTTTCCCTCTTAAGAGAGTTGTGTGATCTGTGACACGATATGTATCACTATTAAGAAACTGGTAGATTAGATCGGGATTGTGACCCTGATAGCGAAATGTAGGTTATGTCCTATGGGCTCCCCGGGCTATCTATGAGGAGACATTAATTGTGTAGGTTAGTCTGGGGACTAGCACCCTATTTAGAGATGAGCACTTTATAAGGGGGCTGAAACATGGTTGCCTTGATCAATATCCTGTATATTAGTTAGGCTACGATATGTTTCTGGTGGGTAACAGTCTTCTGATTGTCTAGCCTCTTGGGCCTAAGCTTAGGTTATACCAACGTTGCCCTATAAGTTCTTGTACGCAGAAACAAGGCCTAATAAAGGTTGAATATGAGCTAGTGCCTCGATCAAGCATGTGTGCTGACTTGATTTGTACCTGTATGATTATGTATTGCCTGTTGCTACAGAGATATGATGACTGGGAGACTATGTATCAATTATATGCTATAATACAGCGTGGTACTGATATACATATAGCTCTGTAGAGTCTAGTTGTCCCTAATACTTACAGTTGTTGTGCCCTGGTTCTTT